>JAACYP010030714.1:0-53194 GCA_011076525.1 Nettapus auritus
AAAAAAAAAAAAAAAAAAAAAAAAAAAAAAAAAAAAACAAACTGTTGGCAATTTTATTTCTTTTACCAAAGAGTTATAAATCTGCTGCTGTGAGTTAAAACCTGCATTTTTTGCACTGGAGTACTTGAAAGCAGCCTAATATATCTGCAATATAGCCTAACAATGAACGTTGAAAGACACTTTTGAATTATGGTTATTACAGGGTCTAGCTTGGGTTGTCATATTGATTATGCCTGTACTTTGAAATATACCCACAAGCAATTCTACGTTTTAACTGATGATTCACTTTTTAAGCATGTGTTCTGTTGCATAAATATTCACTCTAGTGCTTTGATCTCACTTGATTAATTTTCCTTCTCATCAAAATAGGCAGGCATTTCAAACTCTGAAAACCAACATTTTGAGGGTCTTACAGCAACAAGAAAATGTGTGACCACATTTAGTTTGCCACATGCATTGTAAGATACTGCAGACAAAGCATTTCCAATTTCATTTGAATTTTCCTATCAGATTAGCACTTAAGAAAATTTGAACTCCAGAATGTATCTTTGTTTTTATATGCAACAGCTTATTCAATTCCAGCCAGCTTTTCAGTATTACATTGTATCTGTCATTTTTTTAAAAAAAATAGGATCTGAGATTGATCTAACTTGCATCTACATGATGCTTTTACCTAGACATACCTAAGCACTGATAAAAGTACTTATGAAAATAAAAGCAAGTCCGATGTACAGGTCTATTTTCCTGACAACATTAATTACTGCTAAACCACATTTCATTTTTAGAATGTTTTTTGTTCTTGTTGGAAGCATTCTCTCTCTACATACAATTCTGTAGGCATACAAATGCTAACAAGCACTTGTTACAAATCTCACTGATTTAACATGACCTTTCACGATCATATTACAGGAAAAAAAAAAAAAAAAAAAAAAAAAGGTTATCATATTGTGCCACAAACTTTAACGCTTTTTATATATCTGCAAAGTCTGCTTCTTCTGAAGAAACTTTCTGCTGCTCATACTGGATTCCCTGCCACCATCATCACCAGTTACCTTCTTCTATCTGAGCTTTTTGATATTTCTATTGCAGCCTGAGATCAATTTTCAAGGTCACATGGTGCCATTATGGAATACTAACACTACATGAGTAGGCTTGCTAGAAGGAGGTGTGTCAGAGAGGTTTGACAAGCATTGCTTTGAAGGACTGTGACCTTGGAAGTCTCTAGTAGGACAATCTATGAATTTGAAGAAGGGAGAAGCTGTCAAATTGAATTGGACGCAGGACTACAAATTAAAACTGATCCTTAAACACTTATATTCTGTCAAAGAATGGAACAGAAGAAGTTTACTAGAATATCTTTCTTCTTATTACCAACATAAAAAAAGAAGAAAAAAAAATGTATAAGCATCTTGGAACAACACATTTTTTCCCATAGTTTCCAATTCCATATATTTTTGCAATTAAACATTTCCTTATATAATGCCAAATCCAGCCCTAACCAGATACTGGCACAAATCTCACTGATGTTAGGTGAAGTAGACCTGTCTCTAAAATACATTTATAATGATACTCAGGTTAAAATTGGGAACCACAGCACAATCTTGTAGGCCACAGCTAAGCATTTGACTTTAGATTTTAAAATCTATATTGATATTCCTACATAAATTTGACCTGTTTTTCAAAGACAGCCAGTGAATCAGCTGAAAAGAGCTAAAGGAAAGAAAGTTAGGTCATATTTATCTATGAGTCTTAATATGTATTTAAAGTCTTAACTACAGACATCCAGGTTTGGAAATACTGGCCTTCGGTTGCATCCCAAATATCCCCAGTGTTTTTTTTGGGAATGATCAGACAGTTAGGCAGTAAAGACTATGCACAGTACTGTTGACTATAGCATAATTAAAGAGAGACAATAAAGCACTGAGAACTTGGCTTAAAAATATTGTAAAATTACTTGTAACCACTGAACAAAATGATGATTGTTTTTTGTTGTTATTGAAAAAAAGCCTTCTCCAAGAACTGAAACTACAGAAATAAAATATAAATGATAATTACACTGCCTAAGTATACATTTGTGAAGAACTATTGTCAGTAATTTTGCATTTATTATCATCATTTAGAAAGCCAATTCACACAGCAGTGAATACTGAATTACGAAAATAATCCTCCCTTTTGCAAAAAAGAAATGTGTGGCTGCTACTCAGAAGTGGTTATGTTCTTCACGCTCAACATCGAAGTTTGTCTTGTCATTAAGTGTTCAAAATATTTGTGAATTCTAGTCTTACCAGATTGCACTGTTACTCAGTGTAACATAGTAAGAGCTTGAGAAAGTATTGCTTGTATAAATAGAGTACCATCTAAGGCATGCAAGAACTAAGGCATAAAGAGACACCTAATTTTAGCAGGTTTCTTTTTGCTACAAAATGGCCTGACATCTATGGAAGTTACACAATTCTGAAGCTCTGCTGGTAGCTGCAGAATTAACCAATAATCATCCTAGGCCTGATACAAGGCCAGATGAAGTGATTAGGAACTATCTCATTGCTTTCCATGGCTTTTAGATCATGCAGTCCTTGGCAAATTTACCCTCCACTGCACCCTGACATAATCACATATCACACAAGGCAGCTGGACACACAAAGTACTAACATATCTGCAGGCGTAAGAACTATTTCTTCAAGAAATTTGGTGATTAATATGCTTTGTGTGTCAAGGTTGATCCCAAACCAAATGTGTATACCATTCTTAAGACTTGTCACATAGACACTATTAGGAAAAAAGCAAATTCCCTTTGAAGTAGAATGTTGATTCCACTAATATTTTCAATATTTACTTAAATAAATTTATCTCCAGAATTAATTTCATGCAATTCAATAACTCTGGTGCACAACCATAGGTGCATAGCCAGCTGAGGCTGGCAGTGCCAGATCACTTGACCTCCATCATTCTGAATTAACTATATATATATATATATATATATATATAGTGTTTTTTTTTTTTTTCAGATTAGTCTATATTTTTAAACTGACAGGATACAAACTGAGCAGTTATAATTTATAATGTACTTATCTGTGAAATCATGGTTGTATTTACTGACATGAAATCTCTGCTATTACCCTCAGCTTTTCAATTAAATAATGATGAGGTATGTAAGGCTTACATTAGAACAACATTGTTTGTAACTTAAAAAAGCAGAGACAAGGTATTTTTTTTCCTGCCACTATACCAATTGTATTCTTATAAACTTTGCACAGTAGGGGCTATTTCCTATTAGACTGTAATTCAGTGAGTGGTACCCTACAGTTAGAGAACAATTTTCTTAAATAAATTATTTTGTAATAGTGAAATATAAAATAAAGAAAGGTTTAATTGTTTCATTTGTAGGCACAAGGTCCTTAAATAAATCAGACCACCTTAAAAGAGGGTAGAACTAGTGAAATAAGTAAATTAATAAATATACGTTGTATAGTTCAGTGGTCTTCAGTCACATGTTCAGCTACAGATTTATCCTTCACTGCACCTCTACTCCTTATGCTGGAGTGTTATTTGAAAATAAAGCCAAAGATGACCTAGATAAGAACTGGAAGGAGAACTGTTGTGAGAAAAGCTATTGAAGCAGAGGGAACAGCAGGTCGTGAGGGATAAAAGACACTGAAACAACAGGGAAGAGTGTGGAGGAGGATGCATACGTTCACAGTAGCTGAATATTCAGGTAGTTGGCATCAATTAGTATGAACTGTAGCCATATTTTTTAACCAAGGACATTTAATCTTCAGATTACAGGCACTGGGAAAAAAAAAAAAAAAAAACAAATATAAAAACAACTCTATAAGCACATTATAACTCTTGATACCATTAAACATCATGCGAACCTTTCCAAGCTTCCCTAGAGTTTATGTTAATACAAAACACTCCTCCAATATCTAGTTTAAATCTACACCTTGTGGTAGGTAGCATTGCTTTTTTCTGTCACCTTGGTATGGAGAACAACTTGATAAACATCTACAATTAAATAACTGGCTTCATGAACAAGGGGAGAGCAGTGGATATTGTCTACCTAGACTTCAGTCAGGCTTTTGACACTGTCTCACATAAAATCTTCATAGAGAAGCTGTCAAAATCGCATTAGGTTTACATGGTAAGGTTTTGGTAGTGGGGAGCTCAGGGGTGGCTTCTGTGAGCAGAGCCCAGCAGCTGCCTCATACCAGATCAGAGCCAGCTCCAGCCAGCTCCAAAGGGGCCCACTGCTGGCCAAAGCCAAGCCAATAAGCAATGTTGTTTGTGCCTCTGTGAGGGATGATTTAAGAAGGGGGGGGAAAAACAACCTGCTGCACAACAATTGGGAGAAAGGAGTTAGAGCTAGCTCTGCAAACACCAAGGTCAGTGAAGAAGGAGGGACAGGAAGTGCTCCAAGTGCCAGAGAAGAAGTTCCCCTGCAGACTGTGGAGAGGCCCCTGGTGGAGCAGGCTGTCCCTCTGCAGCCCATGGGTCCCACATAGAGCAGATCTCCACACTGCAGCCTGTGGAGGAGCCCCCGGTGGAGCAGGTGGATGTGGCCTGGAGGAGGCTGCGGCCCATGGAGAGTCCCTGCAGGAGCAGGCCCTGGGCCGGAGCTGCAGTCTGTGGAAAGGAGCCCACGCAGGAGCAGGGAGTCTGGGGGGATCTGCTGCCCATTGGGGACCCATGTTGGAGCAGTTTGCTCTTGACGGGGAAGGCCACTCAGGATCCGTTTGGGAAGGACAGCATGTCATGGGAGTGACCCCATGTGTTGGGTCTGTTTGGGATGGAGTCACCTTTCCCTGCAGCAGCCCACACAGTGCTGTGCTCTGCACTCGTAGCTGGAACAGCACTGGTGTCACTCCAGTGTTGTGTCTACTGCTGCATAGTGCTGGCACAGCATCAGGACTCCCTCCAAGCCCCCAGGAGCCAGCCAGGGGTGGGCAATTGATGGGGAGGGGACATCACCAGGGCAGCTGACCTAAATTGATCAAAGGGATATTCCATAACACCTGATATCACACTCAGCAATAAAGGGGGCTCTCGTGGGGGAGGGCGGTCTTCCTGAGCAACCAGTACGCATTTTGAGGCCCTGTTTCCCAGGATGTAGCTGAACATTGCTTGTTGATGGGAAGTAGAGAATAACTTTTTCACAGAATCACAGAATCATGGAATCACAGAAAGTCTAGGTTGGAAGAGACCTCCAAGATCACCTAGTCCAACCTCTGACCTAACACTAACAAATTATCCCCTAAAGCATATCCCTAAGCTCTACATCTAAACGTCTTTTAAAGACCTCCAGGGATGGTGACTATTCCAGTGACTAACAACCCTTTCTATAAAGAAGTTCTTCCTAATATCCAAACTAAATCTCCCCTGGCACAACTTTAGCCCATTCCCCCTCGTCCTGTCACCAGACACATGGGAGAACAAATCAACCGCCACCTCGCTCCAGCCTCCTTTCAGGTACCTGTAGAGAGCGATAAGGTCGCCCCTGAGCCTCCTCTTCTCCAGGCTAAATAGTCCCAGCTCCCTCAACCGCTCCTCGTAAGACTTGTTCTCCAGACCCTTCACCAGCTTCGTCGCCCTTCTCTGGACTCGCTCAAGCACCTCCATATCCTTCTGTTAGTGAGGGGCCCAAAACTGAACACAGTACTCAAGGTGCGGCCTCACCAGGGCCGAGTACAGGGGGACAATCACATTCCTGGACCTGCTGGCCACTCTGTTTCTTATGCAAGCCAGGATGCTGTTGGCCTTCTTGGCCGCCTGAACACACTGCTGCCTCATAGTCAGCTGACTATCAACCAATACTCCCAGGTCCTTCTCTGCCAGGCAGCTTTCTAACCACACATCTCCCAGCCTGTAGCTCTGTTTGGGGTTGTTGTGCCCCAGGTGCAGAACCCGGCACTTGGCCTCGTTGAACTTCATAGAGTTGGCCTTGGCCCATCGGTCCAGTCTATCCAGATCCTCCTGCAGAGTCTTCCTACCCTCAAGCAGATCGACACACACACCTAACTTGGTGCCATCTGCAAACTTACTGAGGGTGCACTCGATCCCATCATCCAGATCATCGATGAAGATGTTAAAGAGGACTGGCCCCAGTACCGAGCCCTGGGGGACTCCACTAGTGACCGGACTCCAACTGGATTTGACTCCATTCACTAAGACTCTCTGGGCCCGGCCATCCAGCCGGTTCTTAACCCAACAAAGCATGTGCCAGTCCAAGCCATGAGCAGCCAGTTTCCTGAGGAGAATGCTGTGGGGAATGGTGTCAAATTCCTTACTGAAGGCAAGGTAGACCACATCCACAGCCTTTCCCTCGTCCACCCAGCGTGTCACCTTGTCATAGAAGGAGATCAGGTTCGTCAAGCAGGACCTGCCCTTCATAAACCCATGCTGACTAGGCCTGATTGCCTGCTTACCCTGCAAGTGCCTCATGATGATGCCCAGGATAATCTGCTCCATGAGCTTCCCTGGCACTGACGTCAAACTGACAGGCCTGTAGTTCCCCGGGTCTATCCTCTGGCCCTTCTTGTAGATGGGCGTCACGTTTGCTATCCGCCAGTCAAGTGGGACCTCCCCCGATAGCCAGGACTGCCGATAAATGATGCAAAGCCGCTTGGCCAGCTCTTCCGCCAGTTCTCGCAGTACCCTCGGGTGGATCCCTTCCGGCCCCATCGATTTGCATACATCCAAGTGCTGTAGAAGGTCGCCAACCTTCTCCTCGTGGATTGTGGGGGACACAGTCTGCTCCCCATCCCCTTCCACCAGCTCAGGGTACTGGGCGTCCAGAGAACAACTGGTTTTGCTGCTAAAGACTGAGGCAAAGAAGGCGTTAAGCACCTCAGCTTTCTCCTCATCTCTGGTAACTAAGTTTCCCCCCGCATCCAGTAAAGGGTGGAGATTCTCCTTAGTCCTCCCTTTGGTATTGATGTATTTATAAAAACTTTTTTTGTTTTCTTTAACAGCAGTAGCCAGATTGAGCTCCAGATGAGCTTTGGCCTTTCTAATTTTGTCCCTGCACCGCCTCACAACATCCTTGTAGTCCCCTTGAGTGGCCCACCCTCTTTTCCAAAGAGCCACAACTCTCTGTTCAGCCAGGCCGGTCTTCTTCCGCGCCAGCTCGTCTTTGGGCATGTGGGGACAGACCGCTCCTGAGCCATTAGGATTTCTTTCTTGAAGAGCGCCCAGCCTTCCTGGGCTCCTCTGTCCTTCAGAACCACCTCCCAAGGGACTCTGCCAACCAGTGACTTGAACAGCTCAAAGTTTCCTTTCTCTCTGTGCTTCCACACGGCCTTGTTGTTTCTTTTGTTACTTTTTCTCCACATTCCCTTTCCCTTTAATTAAATCATTCTCATCTCAAACCTCGAGCTCTTTGTGTTGACTTTTCTCCCCCTCCTCTTTGAGGAGGTGGGGAATGAGAGAGTGGTTGTGGTGGAGCTCGGCTGCCTATCCAAGTAAAACCACCAATCCCCATGCTGGAGCTGGGGCAGAGAGTGACTGTGAAGGAGCAGCAGAGATGAAGTGTTACGGACTGACTGCAATCCCCGTTCCCTATTACCCTGTGCTGCTTGCAGAAGGACGTACAAGAGGGTGGATGGTGGAGAAAGGTCTTTTCAGTTTGTTTTTAGTTTCTCACTGTCTGCTAGTGATAGGCAATAATTTATATTCATCTTCCTATGTTGAGTCTGTTTTGCCCATGATGATATTTGAACAGGAAGATAACTTATCCTTGAGTCTTTTCTCCTCCTTTCCTTTTGAGGAGGGGGATTGAGAGAGCAGCTATGGTGGAGTTTAGCTGCCCAGCAGGGTAAAATCTTAACAAAGTGTGGGCTGGATGAGCAGAAAGTGAGATGAATTGAAAAGTGGATGAATGGCTAGGCCCAGAAGATGGTGACCAATGGCGTGAAGTCTAGTTGGAGGTATGTCACTACCAATGCAACCCAAGGGTTAAATACTGGGTCCAGTTCTGTTCAACATGTTCTGGACTGATGTTCTGGACAATGGGGAAGAGCATATCTTTGGCAAGTTTGTAGATGGCAAAATTGTGAGGATTGGCATATATACCAGAGGGTCATGCTGCCATCCAAAGGGACCTGAACAGGATAGAGAAATGGGCCGATGGGAAGTTCAGCAAGAGGAAGTGCAAAGTCCCCCACCTGGGAAGGAATAACACCAGGCACCAAGATATGCTGGGGACTGATCAGCTCGAAAACAACCTGGTAGAAAAAGACCTAGGGGTCCTGATGGATACCAAGTTTAATGTGAGCCAGGAATGTGCCATTGCTGCAAAGAAATTTCATGGTATCCTGGGCTGAATTTAGACAAAGTATTTCCAGCAGGTCAAGAGAGGTGATCCTTTACCTTTTCTCAGCATTGATGAGGCAACACAGGGAATGCTGTGTCCAGAACTGGGCTCCCAGGTATAATATAGATATAAGCATACTGGAGATCTCTGCAATTAAACAGTCAGATACCTGCTTCAGGATACCTGACTTACTCTTTTGTTTGGTTTTGTTTTGTTTTCCTGGATTCTAATGTATGCTTCTTGATATAAAGAATCCTCAGCTACTCCAAAAAATGCTATTCAAAAGGTTATTTAAATCTACTCTGCCCTAAGTGGTATAAAAGAGACACACACTTTTATTTGTTCACAAGTCTGACATACATTTACTATCAACAGTCTTTGGGTAACAACACATACTGTGACTGTACCTTGTCTCAGTCTGCAGCCAAAAATACCCACCAAGTGCAATTGGAGATCTATTCTATTTGCCTTCTCTTCTCTCTTTTCTTCAGCATATTCTTGTTATCAGCCACTAATTCTTTAAGTATATTAGGGTGCAGACTTTCCATCTGTTCCATCTATCTGTTTTGATTCTGCCAAGGACAACACCATTTTCACTTGGTAAAAACAATCAGGGGCTATTGGAGAATTTCCTGCCCTAGGAATACAAATGGAAGAAGGCAAATTACCTTCAAGTTATCTACAGTGATTAATTTGTTGCAAATGCTTACATGAATAAATGTTCACTTCTGTTATTTAGTACCATTCTGCACTAACAGCCTAATGCTTTTAAGTAATCCACTACAATTTCCAAGTCATATCCAAAACTGCTTCACGGTAGCTCTCACAGATATCTTGTATGAAAAAGCAAGGCTGTGCTGACATCCTGCTTTGTCACTGTCTGGCATAACTTGTCTGTCATAGGAAATACACACAAAGCATCAAGATCATAAAAATCTCAGACAGAGCCTGCTTATTTGTGTATCCCATGGGTACAAGGAAAGCTAACTTTCTGAACAGCAGAAGAGACTTATGAGAATTAAAAGCATGGAAAGAAAGACAAAACAATTATTTAAGTAATAGCGTTAGGTTCCTGAATGAAGCTTACACTGAAAAATCCATTAAGAAAAAGAAGAGGATCCCGTTGTGTATAATCATATGTTATTACCTGTCTAAATTTTAGAATTGCTTAAGCACATCCTATTTCTACCAAATACAATTACAACAGACTAGTTATTTTAGCAGACATTATAAATTTTCTAAGGCCAATATACCATTTTTTTCCCCAGCAGTTACAAAGGCACATGTACCACAAAAGTATTTATGACAAAATAGTAATTTTGTCATAAGCATTTCCAAAATAGTAATTTTCCATAAATATGAAGCCCCAAAATACTTTCATGATAGATAAACACAAATAAAGGTACGTTTTCTTTCCTATCCCTGGTATACACACAGGAATTTTTTGGCAAGTGAGGTGAAGTGGTGTGGAGCCTTAGGAAAAAACATCAAAGCTTGCAAGTGAGAGTCTGTTTCCTGGTCTTGAATTTAAGTTTCTTTCTCAAGTATACTTGCAAACTTAAAATATTTTGGGTAATTTATGAATGAGTTCAGCAATGTCATAGCTTTTCATAATTTCTTTTACACTTTCATTTGGGACCACATTGTTTTATTAAAAAAAAAAAATGAACTCGTTAAATGGAATAGTTTAAGTTTTAAGTAACTTTTCCTCCTCTTCCCAATTTGTACACAAATATGTACATCTCTAAAGCATATGCTAGCCTTTATGAGCAGACTGGATGCTCAGTCTGTTAGCTTTCTCCCTCTTGATCCTTACTCTCATGAATCCTTTCTTAGGCATTCTTCTGCTTCCGAGGCAATACGTCTTACACTTCTCCTGTGATTCCAGATAGCACATACATATTCCAAGTATCACTTTGTGGTGGTTTTACTCAGATGGGCAGCCGAGCTCCACCACAACCGCTCTCTCACTCCCCGCCTCCTCAAAGAGGAGGGGGAGAGAAAAAAAGTCAACACAAAGAGCTCGAGGTTTGAGATGAGAATGATTTAATTAAAGGGAAAGGGAATGGGGAGAGAATGTAACAAAAGAAACAACAAGGCCGCGCGGAAGCACAGAGAGAAAGGGAAAAAAATTATTCTCTACTTCCCATCAACAAGCGATGTTCGGCCACGTCCTGGGAAGCAGGGCCTCAAAACGCGTACCGGTTGTTCAGGAGAGAGCCAGAGAGAGAGAGAGATCCCTCCCCCACAAGAGCCCCCTTTATTGCTGAGTGTGACATCAGGTGTTATGGAATATCCCTTTGGTCGGTTTAGGTCAGCTGCCCTGGTGATGTCCCCTCCCCATCAATTGCCCACCCCCAGCCTGCTGGCTCCTGGGGCTTGGAGAGAGTCCTGATTCTGTGCCAGCACTATGCAGCAATAGACACAACACTGGAGTGATACCAGTGCTGTTCCAGCTACGAGTGCAGCACTGTGTGGGCTGCAGCAGGGAGAAGTGACTCCATCCCAAACAGACCCAACACACACTTCACAAAATAAATTGTGAGATCCGCATGAAGTATAAAAAAAAATAACATAACAAGAAAAAAAAAAAAAAAAAGTGCAAATGTTCCACTGGAGTCAGTATGTCTTAATATCCTTGACTTTAAATTGGAGAGATATGGATTTGACGGATGGATTTGACCTGGCACTTGCTCTTGTTGAACTTCATGTGGTTGGTGATTACCCAGCTCTCCAATTTGTCCAGATCTCTCTGCAAGGCCTTTTCACCCTCATCAGAGTCAACAGTTCCTCCCAGTTTAGTATCATCAGCAAATTTACTCAAAACATCTTCTAGTTCTTCATGCAAATCATTTATAAAAACATTGAAAAGAACTAGCCCTAAAATGAAGCCCTGGGGGATTCTACTGCTGACTGTCTGCCAGCCTGATGTAACCCCATTTACCATAACCCTTTGAGCTCTACCTGTCATCCAATTGTTCACCCATCTTATGATGTTTATATCTAGCTGTATGCTGGACATTTGGACATGGGAAACTGTATCAAAAGCTTTACTTAAATCCAAAAATATTACATCAGCTGGCTTCCCCTGATCACCTAGATGGGTGATCTTATCATAAAAGGAAATCAAATTTGTCAAACAGGACCTACCCCTCATGAACCGATGTTGGCTGTGACCTGTGACTGCACTGTCTCCCAGGTGTGCTTCAGTAACTCCCAGGATAATCTTCTCCATAATTTTACTATGCACTGATGTGAGACTGACAGGCCTGTAGTTAGCAGAGTCTTCTTTCTTGCCCTCCTTGAAAATTAGCATATTTGCCAGCTTTCAGTCAACTGGGACCTCTCCAGATTCCCAAGACCATTGAAAAATAATTGAGAGAAGTCCCTTGATGATGTCAGCCAGCTCTCTGAGCACCCTGGGATGAATCCCATCCAGACCCATGGATTTGTATGGATCCAGTTGGAACAGCAAATACTGCACATATTCAGTGTTGGTTGGGAGTTTATCATTCCCACCCTTATGGTCCTCCAACTCAGGGCATACAGGGTCCCAAAGCCCATAATCAGCATTACAAACAGAGGCAAAGAAGGCACTAAATGTCTCTGCTTTGTCTATGTCCTTTTTTTTTTTTTTTTTTTTTTTTGTGAGGTGACCATCCCCATTAAGTAGTGGACCTATGTTTTCTCTGGTCCTCCTTTTTTCTGTTCACATATTTAAAAAAACACTTTTTATTGACTGCCACAGACCTGGCCAGCTTCAACTTTAATTGGGCTTTGATCATACAAATTTTCTCTCTACAAAGGTGAACAGCGTCCCTGCATTCCTTCCACATTGCCTGACCCTGCTTCCAGCAGCCGTTCTTTTACACCTAATCTCCAGAATATTCATGGACAGCAAAGCCAGCCTTCTGCCCTGCCTGCTTGACTTCCTCTATTTTGGAATTGCCTGATCTTGTGCTTTTAGGGGGCAGTGCTTAAAGACTGACCAGCACTGATGGACACAGATGCTTTCAAAAGCAGTTTCGCAGGGGACCTTGCTAACTAGTTCCCTGAGCAGCCTGATCTCCCCATATCCAGGGCTGAAGTTTTGGTGGCAGTTTTCCTCCTGTCACCAAAAATTTTAAACTCAACCACTTCATGATCACTATGACCAAGACAGCTGCCAATTGTCACGTCCTCCACAAGACCCTCTCTGTTCTCCAGCAACAGATCTAGGAGGGCACCTTTCCTAGTTGCCTCCCTTAGCACCTGCACCAAGAAGTTATAGATGTGCTTTAAGACCTGGATTTGCTTATGTCGGCTGTGTGATATACCCAGATAACGCCTGACAAGTTGAAGTCCCCCATAAGGACAAGGGCAGTTGATCTTGAGATATCTCTTAGTTCTTCAAAGAATTATTAATCGCTGTTGTCATCCTGGCCGGGTGGTCTGTAATAGATTCCCCCTCCACTCCCCTCACCCCCACCTCGCCTGCCCCACCTGTCCCACCCAAGGAACCTATAACCATCTGTTGCAGCACACCAGTCACAGGACTCATCCCACCAGGTTTCACTTACGTCGATGTTATCGTAGCTCTGGGAATGGGCCAAAAACTCTACTTCCTCTAGTTTATTCCTCATGCTGTGTGCATTGCTGTAGAAGAACTTCAGATGCAACTCATGGGATGCAGCACCTTCTGGAGCAGACCAAAGACACAGTCCCTCTAATTCTGGCATGCCATCCCTTAGCTTATTGCCAGCAGCCTGGTTTTATCCCTTTCCCTCTTTGACTCTAGTTTAAAGCCCTATCAATCAGCCCTGCTAAGTCCTGGGAAAAAAACCCTTTTCTCCCCCTGACAGAGGTACATTTCATCTGGTGCCAGCGGGCCACGTAGTGTGTCACGTAGACCTGTCTGTGATCAAGAAACCCAAAGTTCTGCTGGTTGCACCAGTCTTGCAGCCACATGTTGATGAGTCTGCCTGTCAGTGTTGATCCCTGCTACTATTTTGAAGATCCATTTGCACTGGAACTATACGTAATCTGCAAGTTGTTAGCATACTGCATACTTTTTGTGGGAAATAGAAGGAAAAAATAATGGGAACTTCTGAAGATTTTTTTTATTTTTATATTATTATTATTTCAACAGTTGTAAAAGTAATGAATTTTAGGAGATGAAGGGCAGAGAGAAGGGAATCTTTTTTTTTTTTTTTTTTTTTTTTTTTTTTTTTTTTTTCCTTTGTTTCTTCAGTGAATCCTTCTTCTCCAGATCAAACTTGAGGACTTTAAGTTGGAGTTTTAACAAGACTAAATGGAGTAGTGGAGTGACTATATATTTACATATAGAAGCAACAAGGCTACCTTTGTGTTTCGTTTTTACAAACTTTACAGATCACAAAACTGCATAACATCTACTACATATTAATGTTGAATACATAATATTTTTGCTGTTGTTTTGTTGTTGTTTTTAGTAATCATTACCCTTTGATTTCAAAGATTTGCAGATACATTTTAGTTTACAGAGATACATTTGCAGAATTAACTTATGTGAGTTACCTCATATAAGCTCTGAAGGAGACATTAGACTGATAACACTAATAACCTAATGAAAAACCTACTTAATTATATCCATGCTATACTTTAGTGGTAGCATAACAGCTGCCAGGGAGCTGTTATGATATCAGTGCAATTAAATTGAAATTTTGTTGGCTCAGCATTTTAATATGAATAATTATTTCTGGGCATAGCCCTATGAAGAAAGAAAATTTTCCCTTCTTGTATCATCCTTTTTGAGTAAGAACAGAGAAAGAATAACATAGCTGAGTCCTTTATGGAATTCAAAATGGATTACTGTTAAATCTAGTTGGGGAGCCAGTGTTATGTTATATATAAAACATTATACTTGGCAACACACAGTGTAACATTTGAAAAACACAATGGGTCAGATAGCCACAACAACCCCATGCAATGCAACAGGCTTGTGGCAGAGTGGCTTGAAAGCTGCGCAGAGGAAAAGGATCTGGGGGTGCTGACTGATGCTCACCTAAATATGAGCCAGCAGTATGCCCAGGTGGTCGAGAAGACCAATTCATTTTTAACCCATCCCTCCCAACAATCATACTAGAAAGAATCCATTGGAGGGCTACCAAGATGATCAAGGGACTGGAACACCTCTCCTGTGAGGAGTGGCTGAGAGAGATGGGATTGTTCATCCTGGAGAAAAGGAGGCTCATGGAGGATCTTATTAGTGTATATAAATATTTGAAGGGAGGGTGCAAATGAAATGGAGCCATGTTCTTTCCAGTGGTGCCCAGTGACAGGACAAGAGGCAGTGAGAACAAACTGGAACACAAGTTCAGTCTCAACATCAGGATGCACCTTGTTTTGTGGGTGAACAGATTGCCCTGAGAGGTTGTGGACTCTCCCTTCTTGGAGAGCTTCAAAAGCCACCTGGACAACCTGTTCTAGAGGCCTCTGCATAAGTATGGGAGATTGGACCAGTCAACCTCCAGAGATCGCTTCCAACCTTTGCCGTTCTCTGATTCTGTGATTCTGTTTAGAAAACTTGCTTTTCTTGATTGAGAGGAAAAGCTGCATTTGTTGAATTAATATGTTTGCTTTCTCTTTTAAGATCTGTATTTCCATTTGTGTTATAAAATTTTCAGTAGAGCTAACAAATAACTTGAAACATGGAGTTTTTCTGTTGACGATAACACTGATCTCATCTCCCTTCTGCTAGGTTCTAGACATTGATCTTCTGTACTATCACTTTGTTCAAGCTCTGATGATTTTGTTAGCATTTTTTTTATTCCTTTGACATTGATTTTCCCTCTAGCTCTGTTTCTGTTTTGTTTTGTTCTGTTCTGTTTTGTTGCTGATGTATGTGTTAGTTTTTTCTTTGCCAGGTTTGATACTTTTATCGAAAATAATAATAATAATAAAAACAATTCAAATATCTCCTAAGGCCCAGTATCCTAATTAAAACTGTGTATTGATGTACTACTTAGTTTGTCTTAGTAGTCCATCAATGAAATAGAGAGCAGGTTGGAAGGTAAAGTCTCACAGAGCATTCTGAGGTATTTTGTATTGATTTGAATTAATTTCCACAGAGAAACTTTTTTTTGTACTTTATCTGGTGTGGGTAAAGTTATACTTTCTCTGGAGCCATTAGTATAATGTTGATTTCAAACATGGTCAAGATTCTGGTAAAACTTTGTGGTGTTTTTACACATCCAGGCAGCTGAACTCCACCATAACAGCTCTTTCACTCCCCATCCTCAAAGGGAAAGCGGGAGAAAATGCAATGAAAAGGGCTCAAGGGTTGAGATAAGGACATGGAGATCACTCAACAATTATTTTTATGGGCAAAACAGACTCAATGTACAGAGATTAATATAATTTATTACCTATTGCTAAAACTCTAAAGAAGTGAGAAGCTAAAAGCAGCCTGAAAACATCTTCCCCCCATTTATCCACTTCCTCTCTTTGTGCACTGATCTTGGGGGCTGCAGGGCTGGTTCTCTCACATTTTCTCACTCCTCTCTTTTCCAGTTGCTGTTGCTTGGATTCTGTATCCTCAGCTGTCACAGAGGCTCCCATCTTTTTATCCTACGTACCAGGATGCAGGTTCTCCTTGTCCCTCCTCTTGTCATTAATGTATTTATAAAAACATTTTCGTTATCCTTAACCGTAGTGGCCAGGTTGAACTCGTACTGGGCTTTGGCCTTCCTGATTTTTACTCTGCATATGTTGTCAGCTTCCTTGTACTCTCCCCGAGTTGCCTGCCCCTTCTTCCACTGGACATAAACTCTCTTTTTTTTCATGGACACTCAGCAAATGTTCCATGTTCATCCACTCCATTCTTCTTACCTAATGGCTCATCTTACAGCACACGGGGACAGCCTACTCCTGTGCCTTTAAGACTTCCTTCTTGAGGAGCTTCCAGCCTTCCTGGATCCCTCTGCCCTTCAGGACTGACTCTCAAGGGACCCTCCCTACCAGTGTCCTCAACAATTCAAAGTCTGCCCTCCGGAAGTCCAAGGTAGCAGTTTTACTGACACCCCTCCTGACTTCCCCAAGAATAGAGACCTCTACCATGTCATGGTCACTCTGCCTAAGACAACTCACTACCACCACATCTCCCACCAGTCCTTCTCTGTTCATGAACAGCAGGTCTAGCGGGGCACCCCCTCTGGTAGGCTGACTGAACAGCTGAGTCAGGAAGCTGTCTTCCATGCACTCCAGGAACCTTCCAGACTGCTATCTGATGGCTGTATTGTATTTCCAGCATGTCTGGGAAGTTAGAAGTCTCCCATGAGGACAAGCGCTGGTGATGCCTCATCCGTCTCTTCATCCTGGTTTCGCAGTCTATAACAGACCGCCATTAGGATGTCCACCTTGTTGGCCAACCCCTTGATCCTTATCCACAAGAACTCTACCTTTTAACTCCCAACCCTGATCTCAACAACACTGAAACACTCTCTAATATAGAGAGCCATGGCACCGCCCCTCCTTAGTTTCATTTTCAGCAAGCTGATTTTTAACAGTTGCTTTCCAGATCTGGAAGTGGCTAGACCTTTTTTCATCATCATATTAAACCCTTCTAAGATTGGTGCTGACCCAAAGCCTATTAGCAACTTAAGTCCTTGTCAAGGCCAGGGCTTTCAAATCAAGCACACATCATACAGCTATGACATAGCTAGTGTTCATGCTGACAGTCTCACCATATGCAAAAAAAAATATATATATATATAAATAAATAAAGATGGCAGAAGGAATTTGGAGAGTGATCTGCTTTCTTCAGTTATTCTCATAAAGTGCAGAAGTATGTTGTGATTACTTTTTTTTTTTTTTTTTTTTTTTTTTTGCTATTCAGAGTACTTGAACATGATCTTTCCATGAACTTTAGATTCATGACTAAAATTCTGAAGATGCTTTTATAAATACCATATTTTTTTCCACATAGCAAAGGTTATACTTCTGAGCATCTCTTTTGCCAGTACTTTTTCCATATTGAAAGTACATATAGGGAAGTACAGTTTAGCTGAATATATGAAATATAGATTTGACCAGGAGACTGATTGCATTAGGAGCTCAGCTGGATACTTTGTATGGCATATTTATGGTTATGGTGAAACTAAACAGATTGTCTAGTTAGGGACAGAATGATTCAAAAAAATATTTCACTATCTTTAGTTTAAAGTTCCCATTAATTAATGACTTACGATTCTGTGTAAGGTCAATTTCCTCAGTAGTGAGGATACCCAAATCATAACATAATGAGGCTATTTATAATGTTGACACATTATCAGAGTAGTTTGTAAAAGTAACCTCTCCATATATAGCCATAAAAAAATACTGAGGATTCTGATGAAGCAAATACACTGAAAATTTGGAAAGAAAAAAAAAAAAAAAAAAAAAAAAAAAAAAGAAGCAAGGCCAAAAATAAAAGCTCAGTGACTTGCTGCTTAAAGCTTCCCATTATTTTATCACAGAATAAAGGACATACAAAAAATCATGTTGGTGGACTTGCCGTTTTTTTAATATATATATTTAATTCAATTTAATAATTTTTATTTTAATATATTTATGTATTTTATTTATGTATTTATTGTCCTGGTTTCAGTTAGAATAGAGTTAATTTTCCTCCTAATAGCTGGTATGATGCTGTGTTTGGGATTTAGGATGAGAATAATGTTGATACCATGCTGATGTTTTAATTGTTGCAGAGCAGTGTTTATACTAAGCCAAGGCCTTTTCAGCTTCTCACACTGTCATGACAGTGAGCAGGCTGGAGGTGCATCAGGAGCTGGGAAGGAACAGAACCAGGACAGCTGACCTGAAATGGCCGATGGGATACTCCATACATCATGCTGAACAATTAATATGGGGTGGCTAGCTGGGGTAGGGGGACCGCTGCTCAGGGTTAGTCTGGGTATTGGTCAGTGAGTGGTGAGGAATTGCATTGTGTGCATCACTTGTTTTATACACATTATTAGTAGCAGTACTATTATCATTATTGTTTTCCTTTCTTTCTTCCCGGAGCCTTCACTGATCCACCTTGAGCCTTCTTTTCTCCAGGCTGAACAATCCCAACTCTCTCAGCCACTCTTCACAGGAGAGGTGTTCCGGTCCCTTGATCATCTTGGTAGTCCTCCATTGGATTCTTTCCAGTATGATTGTTGGAAGGAGTGGGTTAAAAGTGGAAGATTGACGAGGAAAATAGGATCAGAACGTAAGAATGGCAAGGAGGATTGTAAATGCACTAAAGTGACTTTGCAGCTGAGAATGCATAAAGTCTGGGGAATAGTAATATAGAAAAGCACATAAATTGTACCTACTGCTGTTTGTGTTCTGTGTTTTTGGCAAGTAGTGCATTTGTGTATAGATAACATAGATGTTTGGTAGACTCAGAGACACCTTACAGGATGTGCTTGAGCTCCCAGCCTTGGTACAGAGACAATCAAAGAAGCACAGTAAGGGTCACAGCATGATGGTAAAACCTGCACCAGTGTGAACCCTTGATAAACAGAAGGCTGGGGGTCTTTTAGCATAGACTGAGCTTAGGGGTACTCACATCCCTGCTTGTGTACCTCTGCCTGGGTATTGCTTAGATGATCATCTGGTTGGTGAGGTAATGAAAATAAATCTACTCCTTGCATTTTAGCTGTGGGTCTGTGGTTGTCCCTACTGCCTGCCCATACTGACTAACAAAATGACTGTCTTTCTTGTATTGGGGAGCCCAGAACTGGACACTGTACTACCGATGTAGCCTCACCAATGCTGAGTAGAGGGGAAGGAACATCTCTCTTGACCTGCTGGCAATGCTTTACTCAGTGCAGCCAAGAAAACCATTAGCCTTCTTAGTGGCAAGGGCATGTTGCTGACTCATGTTCAACTTGGTGTCCACAAGGACTCCTAGGTCCCACTGCTCCCCCCTCATCTATCAGGCTGGTCATTACATTTATAGAAGCTTATCTGCTTGGTCAAGTATGACTTCCCCTTGCTGAATCTATGCTGACTGCTCCTGATGATTCTATTCTCCTTCATGAGCCTGCAAATGTTTTTCAGGGTTAGATGTTCCATTATCTCCCGAGGGAATGAGATGAGCCTGGCTGGCCTATGGCCCCGGGTCCTCCTTCTTGCTCTTGAAGATAGGAGTGACATTTGCTTTTCTCGAGCCTTCAGGGACTTCTCCCAGTTGCTGAAATTTAACAAAGATTACAGAGAGTGGCCTTGCGACCTCATCTGCCAGTTCCCTTGGCACTCATGGGTGCATCCCATCAGGACCCAGGGATTTATGAATGTCCAGTTTTCTCAATGAGTGTCTTGTTTTGCCAGCAAATTGTACCTTAAATCATTACTTGTATTTGTAGTTTTACTGTTAGAAGTAAAAAAACTAGTTATGTCTTTAAGGTTTCCTAACTAAATTTACTGACATTAAAAATGGCCAACATTTATTTGTGTGACCACAAACATTCTATAGATACTAACACTGCTATTTGAAATAGTGTCCATACTGTGTAGTAAAAAGAAATAAACATACTGTATAATTTATGAATAAATAGCAGAGGCAATTTTAATAAACTACTAATTACTGTAAAACATGCATATGTATATCTAATTTTTTTTTTTAATGGCTAAAAATTTCAGCAACAAAACTAAATCTCAGAAATCTAAATCTTTTCTGAAATAATTTGTTTTTAAATTTAGAGAAACTGATATAGAATAGCAAACTGTTATTTAAAGAAAAATTAAAGGAGACAAATTCACCACTATTACAGTTTCAGTGACTTAAAAACAATTTTACTTCATGCCATTCAGTCCAAATGCTAAGATTAAGTGTAATTGAAAAGTTTCTAACATTAAGAAAGAAAGAAAAAAAAAAAAATGAAAGAAGCATATTTTGATTTTGTTTTCATAGATATTCCATAGCAGAACAAACTTTTAAATTTGAGAAAGAGAAGAAAGAAATAGCACCTATAATATGAGGATAATATGTTTTGGAAGTTGATGTACAATCTACTTTCTTTGTATAAATTTCTAGCAGACACTATTGTATCCTATATAGTTATTAGACTTCTGCTCCAAAAAGGCAGAATAACTGTATCAGTCTGGAGGATGTATAAATGCTAGAAGAAGGCAAAATAAGGTGAATACATATAGTTGTTTAACAGCTATACATAAGGTTCTTTTTTAAGCATGAAGAATAAATAAAAGTACTGTCTTAGTTGCAATAACATGAAAGAATAACATCACCTCTTTAAATTTTATTCCATTGAACAAAATCTGAAAAATAATAATAAAGGGATTAATATACTGAAATAGCAAGCAAAATCTTAAACATTTACATTTTCCTTTACATTCACATTTACAGAAATGTTGGAGTCTGTCTCAAATCCATTGAAAGCATACAACCATATGCACCAAGTGAAAGCATACAACTGGGCTTGTAATCAGATCTTGCACATATCTTTTGCTTAGTGAAAGAGTAATTTTTTTCCTTTGTTTCTTGGTCCTTTTGTCCTATTTTAGTGAGTCTTCTCACTTACTTGGGCTTTTTAGGTCTTTTCTAGTTTTAGATGTCACCAAACCCCTCTGTCGAAAATGTTATGTTTCAACAGAACTGCCTGACAGGCTGACCATCCAAGAAAAAAATCATTACAGGTAACCTCAGACTTTTTTTCCCAATAGTGTGTTTAATTTCACAAGATAGAAGAAACCAGTTGCAAATTAACGGACAACAATAACACAAGGCCTTCTTCTTTGGTTGGTTAGGACACTGGAAGACATCTCCACTCCAGATAAGATCTTTATTTGCACCAGATTACCCTTCTTTTTGTGACATTCTTATTGGAACTCATTTTCCTTGGACCAAGGAAAATGATAATTTTTACAGTTAAAGGACACTCTGTGGACCTCTGTATTCTATGGGCCACTGCCTGTCTGCATTTTGATAGCTTCCACACCCACATACAAGGTTGAAAGTTTGAACAAGATAATAGATTTGCATTTAATTAAATGATTTTTCAACTACTTAATCCTCTCCTCTTTTCCATCTCTTTTTCAGGCACATCAGAAATACCAGCAGATATTTATCACATGTAGCAACATTTTTTTTTTAATGTTAAATTGTTTCCTAAGACATGGTTATGCCTGTGTCTTTTGTTTATTTCACAGAATCACAGAATTTCTAGGTTGGAAGAGACCTCAAGATCATCGAGTCCAACCTCTGACCTAACACTAACAGTCCCCACTAAACCATATCCCTAAGCTCTACATCTAAACGACTTTTAAAGACCTCCAGGGATGGTGACTCCACCACTTCCCTGGGCAGCCCGTTCCAATGTCTAACAACCCTTTCAGTAAAGAAGTTCTTCCTAAGATCCAGCCTAAAACTCCCCTGGCACAACTTAAGCCCATTCCCCCTCGTCCTGTCACCAGGCACGTGGGAGAAAAGACCAACTGCCACCTCGCTACAGCCTCCTTTGAGGTACCTGTAGAGAGCGACAAGGTCACCCCTGAGCCTCCTCTTCTCCAGGCTGAACAATCCCAGCTCCCTCAGCCGCTCCTCATAGGACTTGTTCTCCAGGCCCCTCACCAGCTTCGTCGCCCTTCTCTGGACTTGCTTGAGCACCTCCATGTCCTCCTTGTAGCGAGGGGCCCAAAAGTGAACACAGTATTCGAGGTGCGGCCTCACCAGAGCCAAGTACAGGGGGACGATCACCTCCCTAGCCCTGCTGGTCACACTGTTTCTTATACAGGCCAGGATGCTGTTGGCCTTCTTGGCCACCTGAACACACTGCTGGCTCATATTCAGCCGACTATCAACCATCACTCCCAGGTCCTTCTCTGACAGGCAGCTCTCCAACCACTCATCTCCCAGCCTGTAGCTCTGCTTGGGGTTATTGCGCCCCAGGTGGAGGACCCGACACTTGGCCTTGTTGAACTTCATGCAGTTGACCTCAGCCCATCGGTGCAGCCTATCCAGATCCTCCTGCAGAGCCTTCCTACCCTCGAGCAGATCGACACACGCACCTAACTTGGTGTCATCTGCAAACTTACTGAGGGTGCACTCAATGCCCTCATCCAGATCATCGATGAAGGTATTAAAGAGGACTGGCCCCAGCACCGAGCCCTGGGGAACGCCACTAGTGACCGGCCTCCAACTGGATTTGACTCCATTTACCACGACTCTTTGGGCCCGGCCATCCAGCCAGTTTCTAACCCAATGAAGCGTGCGCCAGTCCAAGCCAAGAGCAGCCAGTTTCCTGAGGAGAATGCTGTGGGAAACGGTGTCAAAAGCCTTGCTGAAGTCAAGGTAGACCACATCCACAGCCTTTCCCTCATCCACCCAGCGCGTCACTTTGTCATAGAAGGAGATCAGGTTCGTCAAGCAGGACCTGCCCTTCATAAACCCATGCTGACTGGGCCTGATCGCCTGCTTGCCCTGCATGTGCTGCATGATGACTCTCAAGATAATCTGCTCCATGAGCTTCCCTGGCACTGAGGTCAAACTCACAGGCCTGTAGTTTCCTGGGTCAGTCCTCCAGCCCTTCTTGTAGATGGGCGTCACGTTTGCTAGCCGCCAGTCAACTGGCATCTCCCCCGATAGCCAGGACTGTTGATAAATGATGGTAAGCGGCTTGGCCAGCTCCTCTGCCAGTTCTCTCAGTACCCTCGGGTGGATCCCATCCGGCCCCATCAACTTGTGCACATCCAAGTGCCGTACCAGGTCACCAACCTTTTCTTCGTGTATAGTGAGGGCCACATCCTGCTCCCCATCCCCTTCCACCAGTTCAGGGAACTGGGTATCCAGAGAACAACCGGTATTGCCACAAAAGACTGAGGCGAAGAAGGCATTAAGCACCTCCACCTTTTCCTCATCTCTTGTAACTAAGTTTCCCCCCACATCCAGTAAAGGATGGAGATTCTCCTTAGTCCTCCTTTTTGTGTTGATGTATTTATAAAAACATTTTCTGTTATCTTTAACGGCAGTAGCCAGATTGAGCTCCAGATGAGCTTTGGCTTTTCTAATTTTGTCCCTGCACAGCTTCGCAACATCCTTATAGTCCTCCTTAGTGGCCTGCCCACTTTTCCAAAGATTACAAACCCTCTTTTTTCTCCTAAGCTCCAGCCACAATTCTCTGTTCAGCCAGGCTGGTCTTCTTCCCCGCCAGCTCGTCTTTGGGCACGTGGGGACAGACCGTTCCTGCGCCATTAAGATTTCCCTCTTGAAGAGCACCCAGCCTTCCTGGACTCCTCTGCCCTTCAGAACCGCGTCCCAAGGGACTCTGCCAACCAGTGTCCTCAGCAGCACAAAGTCAGCCCTCCGGAAGTCCAAGACAGCGGTTTTACTGGTCCCCTTCCTGGCCTCGCCAAGAATAGAGAACTCCACCATTTCGTGGTCACTCTGCCCAAGACAGCTCCCGACAATCACATCCTCCACCAGTCCTTCTCTGTTTGTGAAGAGGTCTAGCGGGGCACCATCCCTGGTAGGCTCACTAACCAGCTGCATCAGGAAGCTATCTTCCACGCTCTCCAGAAACCTCCTAGACTGCTTTCTCTGGGCTGTGTTGTGCTTCCAGGATATGTCAGGGAAGTTGAAGTCCCCCACGAGAACAAGGGCTGACGATTTAGCAACTTCTGTCAGCTGCCTGTAGAACTCCTCATCCGTCTCCTCATCCTGGTTCGGCGGTCTATAACAGACCCCGACCAGGACGCTAGCCTTGTTGGCCCTGCCGATCCTAACCCAGAGGGACTCGACCTTGTCATTCCCAGCCTCGAGTTCTACAACATCGAAAGACTCTCTAATATAGAGAGCCACACCACCACCCCTTCTGTGCTGCCTGTCCCTTCTGGAGAGTTTATAGGCAGTCATTGCAGCACTCCAGTCATGAGAGTGGTCCCACCATGTCTCCATGATGGCAACCAAGTCGTAGCCTGCCTGCTGCACAATGGCTTCCAGCTCCTCCTGTTTGTTACCCATGCTGTGTGCATTGGTGTAGATGCACTTCAGCTGGGCCATTGCCTTATCCCCCAGCCTTGCTATTTTTCCCCCTGGCACAGCTCCAACAATCCTTGCTTCAGCCCCGTCCCCCTTCTTACCTAGTTTAAAGCCCTCTCAATGAGCCCTGCCAGCTCCTGGCCCAGGATCCGTTTTCCCCTAAAAGATAGGGACCCGTCTGCGGCCATCAGGCCGGGTGTCGAGTAAAGTGCCCCATGGTCGAAAAACCCAAGATTTCTGTGTTGGCACCAGCCCCTGAGCCATGTGTTTAACAGGTGGGCTTTCTGTGTCCACTTTGTACCCCTCCCTGCCACCGTAGGAATGGACGAAAACACCACCTGCACTCCCGCTCCATCCACTAACCGTCCCAGTCCCCTAAAGTCTCGTTTGATAGCCCTGAGGCTTCTCTCTTCAATGTCATCACTACCTGCCTGGACTATCAAAAGAGGATAATAGTCAGAGGGGCGAACCAGGTTGGGAAGCTTCCTGGCAAGGTCCCTGACCCTGGCCCCAGGGAGGCAGCAGACTTCCCTACAGGTAGGGTCAGGCTGACAAATAGGGCCCTCTGTTCTCCTGAGGAGAGAGCTTCCCACAACAATAACCCTTCTGTCTTTCTTGGTGGAGGCAGTCCTGAGGCGTGGAGTCGACCTCCTCACCCTAGGCATCCTCCTGGGTACTCTTGCTACCTCTTCCTCACCCACCGGTCTCTCAAGCTCCAGGGCCTCAAACCTGTTATGTAAGGGCACCTGGGAAGGTGGGGCCAGAAGGGGAGGGCATCGCCTGCGATGTCGAGCAGGGACCTGTTTCCATTCCTCCTCAACTCCCAGATCCCCTCCCTCTGCCTGACGGCGACAGGGCAGGGGGTCCACCCCTGTTTGGGGTGTCTCACCCCGGTACTTCTCCTTGAGGCCCTGCAGGGAGTTGCTCCACCAGTCTATCTCCCGCTCACACTCCCTGATATCCCTCAACCTCTCCACCTCCTCCTTGAGCTCCGCCACCATGCGGACCAGGTCATCCACCTGCTCGCACCTCACGCACCCAGTTTCTCTGCCTCCCGCCGATGGCAGCAACAGGCTCAGACACTCCCTGCATCCGGTGACCTGAACTGCTGCATTTTTTAATGGGTAGTCGGTCTGGGTGCGTACCGACTTCCTGGAGAGCGCACCGTGCCTGGTGGAGACCATTATCGCCTAGCTAACGGCTGTCGTTACAGGAGGTGTTACGTATGGGCGGGGGAGAGCACCCTGCCCTTCCTGCTCGCCCTGCCTGCGCGAACTGCCGCGCTAACTGCCGCGCCACTCCCTTCTGACGCGCCACGCCCTGTTTGCCCGCCCTGGTCGCCGCGCTCCTGGTCGCTCGCGCTCCCTAGGGGCAGCTTTTGAACGGCTGGGGAGGGGGCGCTGCTGGCTCCGCGGACGCCTCGTCAGCCTCCCTCACGAGGGCTGCCGGGTCCTGGCGGCTCCCTGGAGTAGGCTCGATGCCGGAAAATTAGCCCTGCCTGGCCCGATCCCCCGCTCCGCTGCAGAACGCGTCTGCCCCGGAGCCGATCGCCTCAGCAAATGGTTTGTTTGTTTTGTTTTTGTTTTGAATTAATTTAGTGTAAAAACAGATTAAAAAACAACTATTCTACCTGAAAAAGGTACTACTATCACCTCTACAGTGTCTGTCAGTGGACACTGTTAGCCTTCCCCTGTTTCGCCATTCATGCTCAACTGCTATGGGACTGTGACTCACAAGGGAGAGGATACTGTGTGCTAGGTCGCCTTCAGCTCTTGGCTGGTCTGTCTCTGATGGTGCAGACATCTGTCTTCCAAGACAGTGTTTTTCGAGTTTCTGTGATGTGGGGGACCCACTCCTCCACATAAGGTACAAAAGTTCTTATGAATCTTTTAAACAATGGCACATTTGCTTAATTGTGCTAAGGAAAAGAAAAAAAAAAAAAAAGGAGAAGAGAAAAGAAGGAGAAAAAAAGAAGAAAAAAGGAGAAAAGAAGAGAAAAGACGAGAAAAGAAAAGAAAAGAAAAAAGAAAAAGGCGACCTAGCACACAGTATCCTCTCCCTTTTGAGTCACAGTCCCATAGCAGTTGAGCATGAATGGCAAAACAGGGGAAGGGTAACAGTGTCCACTGACAGACACTGGCACAGCAAATGATGGACTAGGTACATGGTCCATTCAGGAGCTGATGAAAAATTAGATGGGGCTGTGGACAGAGATGGAGAGGAGCTACAGAGTATGACCAATGGTACCATCCAGGGAAGAAGGTTAGGGCTGGAAACGAAGTCTTCTACAGGGTCACCGTGGCAGGGTGGGACAAAGTGACTAAGTCCTAGGTGGGGCTGGGCATAACCTGGGAGGCTTGCTAGTGCACTCAGGGCCCTGACAAATTCAGTCTCTGCACATCTATCACATTGCAGACTTAGTCTTATCATCCTTTCAGCTATAAATGCAATAAAAATTCTGTTTAAGTGGAAGGTATAATTTCCTCAGAACCATGGAGCTTTTCATTGGAACATCATAAACCAATCCCTAACAGATGTTTAAACTCAGTATACGTCGGCTGTATTTGTGTTCTCAGTTCACTTGCTGGCTAATGGATTTGTATTCAGTTAAAGACAGACTACCAGTACAAAAGCCAAAGAGTAGCACAGCATTTCATTTTTAAGTGAACTCTTTAAAAATACTGTAATGAAAATCTCATGTACTTAAGATCATTTATTTCTTAAATGAATTGATAAGGGGAATTAGAACAGTGGCTTGACTGTTTTTTTTTTTTTTTTTTTTTCTTTGAAAATGCAGAGCTTCTATCACTTCTAGTTTCATAAACATAAAAAGCTGACTCCAGTTTGCTGCACCATTGGCATTAAAGGAACAATTTTCAGACGTGACCACATAAGATGCCTTTTCATTGCAGTAAATAAATTAATACATAAATACTTAAAATGGTATTTGAGTGACTAAATTAGAATTTATTTCCAAAATTTTCATAATTGACTGCCTTAAGTTAGGAAGGGTAGTAAATAAATCCCTAGTTAAAAGACAGTTGAAAGGTAGTTTTTTTTTTTTTTTTTTTTTTTAAAAAAAAAAGGCAGTGAGTGCCCCTGAAGTAGACGGGATTTGCATGCATATTTGCAGAACTAGACCTTCAGAAAACCAA
This sequence comes from Nettapus auritus, assembly GCA_011076525.1. Classification (NCBI taxonomy): domain Eukaryota; kingdom Metazoa; phylum Chordata; class Aves; order Anseriformes; family Anatidae; genus Nettapus; species Nettapus auritus. The sequence continues at coordinate 27,446 of JAACYP010030714.1, forward strand.
TGATTTTGTTTTGCTGCCTACATTTGGGTCATAATCTCATCTTCTCTCAGTCACTTATTTGAACCTTGTAGCTCAAAATATATAAACACTGAAATAGGAGGATAATATGTAGTTGCTATAATGCAATTATTATATTATATTCTCATGATGCGGAATAGATAAATTAATTTTGATTAACCTGTGCGTGGCATTCATTTCACTTGAACTATCTCAAATATCGTTAAGGTAGTTGTCTTCATTTGGAATTGTTTGTCTAGTTTCCTATTACAGACAGTGAAAGTCTAGTCAGCATATTCATTGGAGTTTAGTATCTGTCAGCTAACCAAGTGTAGTTGTTTAATTCAGAATAGGGTGAATTATACCTAAGCTTCCACACTAATCAGCTCTTTACCACTGATGAGAGCTCTCAGGTGATTTTAACATTGTAGTCACCAACATTTAGTCAGATTAACCCAGTCAAATTATAGTATTTAAAACTTTATGAAGTTATTCCTCAGTGACAATGACATAAGCAAATAAATTATAGTACCTTATCAATGCATAATGTCATACTAAATCCTTTTTGAATTTCTTTTATAATAGCTTCTTTAAAATCAGCTGAAATTAAGTTCTTAAAAATTCAAAATATGAATTTCACTTTTTAATTACCGAAGTGTACTCTCAAGAAGTGCTGAGTGCATTTGATTTTAAGAGGAACATGAAAAAAATCAACATTATTTTGTTCAGATGTTTTTCCTTTTTTTATCAGCTTTGTGATGTGGTCAGCTAATTCGACAGACATTGTTTTCTAACCATCTCTGAGCAATGATTTGATTGTTAGATCTTACAATGTCAGTAATTCACTAGAGTTAGGCATGACAAAATGCATTTATTTGTCCTATATTCTAAACTATAGTAGCAAAATGTTGTTTTGTGGAGTAGTGATGAGTGAAAGGTAAAGGTATTTTTGCCTTAGTATTTGATATGCAGATAGAACAAGTGATCTCTGGAGAGTATTTATGCCATCTTGTGTTAGTTTACACATTAGATAACTCCATCATATGGAAACAAATATTTTTCTAGAGTTCACCCTTCTTTTCAGGATTATAAGCTTTGTCTTTTGGTTGTGCTATATGTATTCTGAGTCTGTATATACACTGAGTCCTTTTTATTCTTATTTAAATTTATTTATTTACTTACTTATTTATATATTTATAATAAGATGTCATAGTTTCTTTCTACATTACAAGTACAGGCACACTTCCAATCTCTTGTCTCCAAGATAAGCTCATATCTTCCTTTCTTGATGGCTGTAATGGCAATATTCTGACAGGAAGAATGCAGGTGATTACAATTTTCTGCTTCAAGAAATACTATTTTTTCACTAGCTGTCAAATAGTTTTCTAATGGCAATGTACAGAAAAAAAAAAAAAAAAGTACTGTAAGGAAGCTTCCTAACAAACTCAGGTTTGCTGTGGTGTGCAGCCAGTCTTCTCTTAACAACTGGAAAAAATGTTTATGATGTTATGTGTTAACAACAGTTGCTGGAAGTGAGTTTTCTCACAATGAGTTTTACCACCTGGTTGTGGCAATACACTGAATATTTGTCTGTCAGACAAAGCATTTTCCAGGTTACTAGACCATGCCATAGAATTGCTAAACACTAAGAGAGAGAAAAACATACAGCACTGAAAAAATATTATCTGCAAATAACAGAGGGTAGTTTGTAATTCCTAAAATCTCAGCACAAGAGTGAACAGTAATTGCACATACAATACTTTAATGTAGGTAAAGACAAATCCAAGATTACTTGTGAAAAAACTCTTTAATCATATAGGTGTAATTACTGTACAAATTCTATCTTATTGTTTTCCTATAAATATTCTGAAGAAGACACTTTACTTTTTCCATTCAGAAGATTAGTTGCATAAGATCTATAGGATGCTACAAAGACTTTTACTTGGAAAGTACCAATACACTTTTGTCTACACCCTTGTGACAGACTAGATAACAGGGCAATTCATCTGCAAACTTTCCAGGCTGACTCCAGTCAGAGTTGCCAGTGACAAATAAGTGTTTTTTGGAGTGCAGTACTTCTTCCTCAATTTAGACATCAGCAGCAAGATGAGATAAATCTGATTGCAAATGGGCCTACTTCTCTTCATGGACTAAGAAAGAAGTCTTGAAGACTTGCTCAGATACAAATTCCTACACTGTAGAGGTGGATCATAAAAAGTTTCTTAGCAGGTGTTAGACAAGACCACAGATCAGCTGATGTAACATACCACAATTATGTTTTCTGCAGATATCTCAGCACCACTATTTTACCCGTTCATTGCATGATTACTTCACTTGTTAGTGGATATCTTATAGGCAATAAAAACAGTAAAAACATCCGCAAAAAGACACTTGAGGAAGAGATACAGGTTTTATTACCACAATATTGATGTGATTAATACGTATAAATGGTGCTCCACTTATGTTTATAGTTCGTAAGCTAGATTTTCCCAAATAAGGAATTTACTAAGAACTGGTGAAACAGAGTTGTTAACCTTTCATTACTACATAGCAGCTTCCTGCTAGTTTTTGAAGAGGGACTTCCTTGTTGTTTAAGGATTTGATTTTCCAAAAGCCCATTCTTACTTGTTATATTGGTTTTAAGTACAAGGCACTGCTAGCGATGGGGAAGGGGGAAGGGATTCTGAGTGGTCTCTGTGAGGAGAGATCAGGAACTGGCCTCATGTCACACAGAGTCAGTTCCAGTTGACTCCAACATAGACCCAATGCTGGCCAAAGCTGAGGCAATCAGTAAAGCTGATAGCACTTCTGTGGTAACATATTTAGAAAAGTGTAAAAAATACTGCACAGCAGATGTGAGAAAAGAGAAAAAAATATAGATGATACTAAGGTCAAAGAAGGAGGGGGAGGACGTGCTCCAGACACCAGAACAGGGATTCCCCTACAGACTATGGAGAAGATCATGGTAACATAGGTTGTCACCCTGCAGCACACTGAAGCAGATTTTCACACTGCAGCTCATGGGGAATTCGTGCAGGAGCAGGCTCCTGAGACTATGGAGAAACGCCTATTTATGGAACAGGTTATCTGGCAGGAATTGTGCCTCCTAAGGACCCATGTTAGAGCAGTCCATTCCTGAAGGACTGTGCCCTGTGTTATGGGCCCATGCTGGAGCAGTTTTTGAAGATCTGCAGCCCATGGGAAGAAAAACACTCTGGAACAGTTCATGAAAGACTGCAACCCATGGGAGGGACTCCAACATGGAGTGAGAGAAGAGTGTGAGGAGGAAGGAGAAGCAGAGAAAAAGCATTATGAACAGACTGCAATCCACGTTCCCCATCCTCCTTGTGTCAACTTGGAGTGGGAAAAGAGGTTAAAGAGTCAGGAGTGAAGATGAGTCTGGAAAAAAGTGTGTGGGGAAGTGTAGGCATAAGGTTTTTTTTTTTTTTTTTTTTTTTTTTTTTTATTATTATTATTATTTTTTCTATCTTATTCTATTTTTAATTGGTAATAAATTAATCTTCCCAAAGTGTCATCTCCCTATCCGCATCTCAAATCATGAGCTTTCTCATCTTTTCTCCCCGTCTCCAGCTGCAGTGAGGGAGTGAGAGAAGAGCTTCCATGATTAACCCATCACACTTATAATAAGGACCAACCACTATTTTTAATCCCTTATTTTCTAGTTTGATGCTTAAAAGCTCAGAGTTGCTCAGCCATAATAGACCGGTTGAATGTGGATGTGTGGAACTGAAACCCAGATCCTACATGAGACAGGTACAATGACTGCTCTTTATTTTGATAGAAGCTTAAAAATAAATATAGTATCCATTAGGAGTCAAATCTATGCTTCTTTTCCTTACACTTATTAAATTTTACTTGTACTGTTAACTGAATAGTGGCACAGCTTCAATAGGAGCATGAGAAGTGTTTCTGTTCCTGTTTTATAAAAAACATGATAGTTGCAGGAGGTCTTCTCTGAAGTAAACATTTTAGCCCTGTGGACAAAAGTCAAGCAAGAAACTGGACCACCCTCTTGGTGTCCTGCTCTGCTAATCTCTAAACTACTTCAGAATAGGTAAACAGCAACCCTTCCTCCAGGGAATATGTTTTTAATGAAAATCATTTTGGCTGTGATTTAGCTGTCAGAGAGTGTTAAACATGCAAAGAATGTGCATATTAGATTAGTTCCTCTGGGAACTAGCCCAGTGACACTGGTTTTGTGAATCATAAACAAGGCTGGATGGGGTCCTGGGCTGCTTGGTTCAGCCAAGATGGCAGAGCCTGTAAGTATGTGCATTGCCAAACTTTGGGCATTAGCATTTTCTCTGGCACAACTCTTGCTGCCTGCAGACTGTTAGGCCCCCAAGTAGTTAGCTGGGCATTGTTGATCAGCTTTTTGGACTTTCATGTGTAGATCCAAATTAGTTTTTATTATGTTACATAAATGTATTTTAGATCTTTTCTTGAGTTCTTCAGAAGACACCAAAAATAGTTTGGTATAAACCATTAAAACTATATAAACATAAAGTGGTCTCTTGCAAAAAAGAGAGAGAGAGAGAGAAGAAAAAGAAAAAAAAAAAAAAGTTATATATAGTGCTTTCATAACTTTTGTTCAGCAGTGGTTTAGAACTTAAAAAAAGCAACAACAAAACACCCATGGGGGACTAAGTTGAGCTGGCTTCCTATTGCAAACAACTGCTTTGTATTATCTTCTTTGGAAATGTATTAAATGTTATTACTGAATTAATTTTGAATATATAAAACTAGGTATGGAACCATTATATACCACTGTGATTTTTAATTTAATTTTTAAAAATTTAATTTTAAAATTTTAATTTTTAATTTGTGAGGCTCTTTTGAAACCAGGTTATAAGCTCCACAGTGGAAACTGCTCACAGATCTAAATGCATTAAAAAAATACAGAGGCAAACATATTTTTTAAACATTTTATCCCAAGGGAAACTAGGCACTTTCTTGAATTTCAAAATCCTGACAATATTTGTGATGTTTAGATAATTTCAAAGTATTTGACACTCTAAACCAATTCAATTATTCTACTTTCAGATTATGCATTAAGAGTTGCAGTGTAAGTGTTATTGGAATAAAAACTCTTAGAATCGAATAAGATTTAATTCAGTGATTCATATCCACTGCTGTTTTGTGCTGATGATAAACAGAAGAACTTACCTTGGCTGATCTTTCTTTCTAGAAAGACCCATTTTATTTATTTACTGGGGAGGGGAGGGAAAGGGGGGGGGGGGGTCGTGCTCCTATTTAAACTTAGTTGGGATTTTATCCACAGGGACAGTGGTTAGTTGTGGTGCTTAGAGAACGCATATTAGAGAAATGTAGAATAAAATCAGATGAAAGTTTTGAACTGGATACTGGAAAAAAATTAATAAAAAATAAATAGTGAATTGGAAGCCAGTAACATGTGAAGCACTTCAGGGATCAGTATTGAGTCCTATCCTGTTTAACATCTTCATTAATGATGTGGACAATGGAGTAGAGTGCACCATCAGTAAATTTGCAGACAACACAAAACTAGGTGGCCAACTCACCAGAGGGCCACACAGCCATCCAGAGGGACCTTGATAGGTTGCAGAGGTGGGCTGACAATAATTTCTCAAAGTTTAACATAGAGAAGTGCAGAGTCCTGCATGGGGAGGAGCGATACTAGGCACCAGTAAATGCCCTGGGCCACACAGCTAGAAAGAAGCTTTGCAGAAAAGGACCTAGGAATCTGGTGGACACCAAGTCAAACATGAGACAGCAATGTGCTGTGCCACTAAGGCTAACAATATTCTTGCCTGCATTGGGCAGAGAATTGCCATCAAGTCAAGAGTGGTTCTTTCCCCTCTACTCAGCATTGGTGAGGCTACATCTGGAGTACAGTGTCCAGTTATGGGCTCCCCAGTACAAGAGAAACATGGCCATATTGGAAAGAGTCCAATGGAGGCCTATGAAAATGGTCAAGGGTCTGGAGCACCTCTCCTGCAAAGATTGGATGAGAAAGCTGGGATTGTTTAGTCTGGAGAAGAGAGGTCTTTGGGGAGACCTTATAGTGACTTTCCAATTCCTAAAGGGGACCTACAGGAAAGGTGGGGAGGAACTCTGCCAGGGAATGTAATAATAGGACAAGGAGCAATGGCTTTAAACTAAAAGAGTGTATGTTTAGATTAGACATTAGGAAAAAATTATTTACTCTGAGGGTAGTGAGGAACTGGGACAGGTTGTCCATAGATAGAAGGATGCCCCTTCTCTGGAAGTGTTTAAGGCCAGGCTGGATGGGGCTGTAAGTAACTTGATCTAGTCAGAAGTGTCCCTTCTCATGTCAGGGGGTTGGTAGTAGATGATCTTTAAGGTCCCTTCAAACCCAAACCACACTGTGTTTCTGTGTGATACTGTGAGGGTTGTGTATTTCCATTTATTAATGGATAGTTTATACACATGGATTGGATAGCTTATACACATGGATTCTTACACTAACACTGAGAAAAATTTGTCTTTATACTTCGTAGTTTTAGAGATCATCTGTATTCAGGATTGCTCTCATATCCCACAGACTTCACTTTATAAATGACCCAACAAAAACTTATGAAATTGAAAGGAAAGTCTTGCACCTGGGGACTCCAGTTTGTATTGGGAGTGACTGGCTGGGAAGATTATTCACAGAAAAGAAACTGGAGGTCCTGGTGGACTAGTAGACCATGAGACAGTGATGTGCTTTGATGGCAAGAAGCACAACAGCTTCCTGACTGCATTAGACAGAGCGTTACTAGCAGGTTGAGGGAGATGCCCTGGTGTGATATATTGAAAGTTCTGTGTCCGTTGCTCAGCTCCCCAGTACAAGAGAGACAGAACGTACTGGGGTGAATTTAGCAAAAGGCAATGAAGAAGATTAAGCAACTGTAGCATCCCTCTGAAGCTGAGAGAAGCTGAGAGAGCTGGGACTGTTTAGCCTAGAGAAGAGAAGGCTCAGGGTGGATCTTATCAATATATATGAAAACCTGTCATGTGTACTAAAGAAGATAGAGCCAGGCTTTTTTTTAATTATTTTTATTTTTATTTTTTCAGTAGTGTTAGTGCCAAATCAAGAAGCAATTAGGACCAAACTGAAATACAGAAAATGTCACTTAAACATTTTTTTTTTTTCCGTTCTGTTTTTATTTTTACTGTTACAGTGGTAAAACAGTGGAAAGGTTTGCTCAAAGAGGTTTTAGAGTCTCTGTCTTTAGAGATATTCAAAAACTATCCAGACATTGCTATTTGCAACCTGTTCTTGCTAGCACTACTTGAGCAAGAAGGCTGGACCAGATGTTTTCCAGAGATGCTTGCCAGTGTCAACCACTCTCTGACTCCATATGATTCTGTGACTTAGCAAGGCATACTCTTCTGAGTTATGTTTAATTGTATATAACTTGACCATGAAGCATGTGCTGGGATCTCTCTGTTTCCCTAGTCAGGCTATAAGGCAAATTTGCTAGCACTATTGGACGCTGCCTCTGCCTTTTTCCTCTGTGAAAACTAGCGGCTGGTGAGCAGAAGTGTGCTGGTGTGCCAAGGTTGTACTCTGTCCTGAAATCTGGCCAAGGCATGTAGTACGGTTCTTAAAGAACTGTTGGGACATAAGAATATAAGTAGTTATATTCTAAGCTAAGTTTTAAGGTACATTGCTATGTTGCCTGCATGTCCTATTTTTGGCTAGAATAGAGTTAATTTTCCTCCTAGTAGCTAGCAGGGTGTTGTGTTTGGGGTTTAGGTTGAGAATAATATTGATACCACACTGATATTTTAATTGTTGCAGAGCAGTGCTTACCCGAAGCCAAGGCCTTTTCAGCTTCTCATACTGTCATGACGGGGCAGGCTGAGGGTGCATCAGGAGCTGGGAGGGGACAGAACCAGGACAGCTGACCCAAACTGGCCAAAGAGGTATTCTATACCATCTGACATCATGCTGAGAAATTAATATGGGGAGGTTGGCTGTGCTGGGGGGACTGGCTGCTCGGGGATTTGCTTGGCATCAGTCAGCGGGTGGTGAACAATTTCATTGTGCATCACTTGTTTTTTACACACTATTATTAGTAGTACTATTATCGGTATTTTTTTTTTTTTCCTTTATGTCCTAATAAACTGTCTTTATCACAGCCCACAGGCTTTCATTTTTTTTTTTCTGATTCTCTCCCCCATCCCAGAGAGGGAGGGGATGAGGGTGAGTAAATGGCTGTGTGGTGCTTAGTTGCTGACTGGGTTAAACAACAATACTGCAGCACTGTCCATTAATGGTTATATATGAAAAAGTATAGCAATGAGGCAAACATAAAGTGATATTTTCTTATAATATTCTGCCAGCTTTCAGAGTTAGGCATCTCAGGGAATCCCTGCACTGGAACTGATACAAAGGTAGTTCATAGACCTCTAAATTTTTTCAATTATTATTATTATTTTATTTTGTTTTGTTCTCTCTGAAACTAGCTGCTTTTGAAATTATGTAAAATATTTATCTTGAACAGTGTCGCATGGCAAGAAGTTTCAGAGCATAGCAATTCATGTTACAAAGGATAACCTGACTTTTCTGATCCTTACACTCATTTTGTTCAGAATGATGTCTCCTCTTATTGTTCCTTTTTTTTTTTTTTTTTTTTTTTTTAATCTTTGGAAAAAGCTAGTACTTTATCCCCTACTTTTCAAGTAATACCAAATTTCTCAGATGAGTGCATTTAACTCATTTAACTGAACACAGGCTGGATCTTAAGTAGTTCCTATTTGTCACACTTCCACTGCAGCTAGCAGAGCTCTGACAAACTGTGCACACTTAAGATTTTCAGTGTTTTCAATTGCTTTTTGGTAAAGCTTATTCTGATGATTATCTCCTCTGAAGAGAATGGTAATATGCATTTCTGTAGGAAATATGCAAGAGAATTTTATCTATATATTGTTTTGAACAGTGTTATAACATTAATGCATAGGTTTACAGGGCTCTGTATAGGATTTGTTTATTCTGCTACCATCTAAAGGAAGATTTAAAATCTATAATATTCAGATTTTGTAAAAGATTTACAGACAACACTTTCTCATATATCATTTTAGATTTAAATAAGGTCTTAATATCTCTTTAAGAACTTTAGAGAATGTGATTTAGAAAATTATTCTGATTTGTAGTTCAGTGAAAAAAAGGAATTATTATTATTATTTTTTAATAAATATCAAAGACCTGAACCTGATTGTAGTTAAATCAGGTTTATGAAGGAAACTTCATTAAAAAGAAAAAAGAAAAAAAAAAAGTAAAAAAAAAAAAAGTAAAAAAAAAAAAGTGAGCAGATCATTAATATATCTAGAAGATGTAAATATTAAGCCCTCATAGTCTTAGAAACTTTGCATGCCCAAAAACCTAGGAAAAAATAATTTTGAGTAATTAATAGAAATAAACAAATCCCAGTAATTCAATTTGGAATAATAATAAAATAATAAAATAATAATAAATAAACAATAATAAAATAATACAGGCCTGTGGTGAAATAATATAGTTTCAAGCATGTTGCTTTCCACTACAATTATGACAAACAATGAAAAGGAACAGGCTATATCCATAACCCTAAGCCCCCCACCTCCCCCAGAAAACTGAATTACATTGGAGAAGAATATTCTCGGAGAATATTGGAGAATACAGAATATTGTTATAATGTAATAAAAATGAATATTCATGACTAAGATTTTAAATTTAGTTACATTTTTAATTAGAACAACAAAAAAAAACACATTTATATGTAATAAAAAAGAACATTTTTTTAATTAATAGAATAATACGTTTGTTAAGGGTATATTTTAATTTTATTTTCAATTTTTAATTTGAATTTTGTCTTATTATATTTCCTAAAATATCTTAAAATAGAATGCTTAATTAATTTTACTTCATCCCTTTCATGACATCTAATTATTACTGAAACTTTTTCCAGGAACATGATAAATTTAAATAAAAAGGTGTTACCAGAATAAAAATTATAATAAACTGATGACTAATTTTAGATCTTGAAACAATACGATCTATTTTCTAACTGTGTACCAGAGGTAATGAGAACTTAAATTCCTATTTTATCTTTTATATAGACTTCTTGTACTGCATTAAGTGAGCTACATAATCTCTTAGGCAACATTTAATTTGCAATAAGTGAAGTTAGGACTAATGAGTTGCTATTTGCTAAGGCTGTGAGACTGGAAGTCAGGAAGTCAAGAACAGGATCACATTTTGGTTTGAATAAAATCTAAATCTGTCCTAATTTGTCTAGGAGACCAATTAGCCTAAAGATGTCTTTTGGATTATGTTTACATTCCAGGCAAAGTACATTAGGGCTCAACCTGAGATAGAGTAAAATACTCAGAGGTTTATGAGAAGTTGATGAGAACCAGAGCTGAATTCTGCCAAGTTCTCTCCTGCTGGCTCCAAATGAATGAGTTCTCTCATCTGGCTCCAAATGAATTCCTTCATCAAGTGAAATGCCTGTAGTGTGTTTAAATGCAAGATGCACTAACTAGCTACCCTCTTAGTACAGTGAAGCTGGGGAAGATATCAAAGCCTATACCTCTGTACTTGCTGGAGAAACACTAACACCTTCTCCAAAAAATAGTTATCCAGACTGAAGGGTGGCTTAGCAGAGGACATTGAAGAAAGATTAAGACCCCCACCCCTGTTCTGGGTTGGGATGGGATGTTAACTTTCCCTGCAGCAGCCCATACAGTGCCATGCTCTGCACTTGGAGCTAGAACAGCAGTGGTATCACACCCGTGTTGTGTCTGCCGCTGAGAAGTGCTGGCACAGCATCAGGACTTTCTCTAACCCTCCTAGGGGATGGGCCAAAAAGTGAGAAAGAAACATCACCAGGGCAGCTGACCTGAACCAACCAAAGAGATATTCCATACCATATGATGTCACACTCAGCAATAAAAGGTGGGAAAAGGAGGAAGAGGGGAGGGGTTGGCACTCATTGCAAAAATGTCTATTCTCCTTGCAAACACCGGCTATGTGCGTTGAGGCCCTGCTTCAAGGACGTGGTCAAGCATCACTCATTTGTGGGAAGTAGAGAGTCATTTCTTTCCTATGCACTTCCACATAGCCTTTACTTGTTTTCTTTTGTTGTTCCCTTTATCCCTCCCTTTTCCCCTTTTCCTTTTTCCCTTTAGTTGAATTGTTTAATTAATAATATATACTTAATATATTTTTTTTTCCTTTAATTAAATTATCCGTATCTCAACCCATGAGTTGTTCTTTCCTTTACTTCTTCCCCTCCTCATCTGAGGAGGGGGAGTGATGGAGGAGTTGTGGTGTTCAGCTGCCTAGCACGGTAAAACCACCACAACCCCAAAGAATTTATCCCTCATAGGCTAGCTTCAAATCTTGCACAGACAAAAAGTGTTGAAATGTCAACACATTCAACAGTGTTGCTTCTCTTTTCAAGTGGGTGCACCTTGTGGTAAAGTATGCTTTCTACTCTACTCCACTTCCTGCCCCACCACCACCTAGCAAACCTGGTCAATATAAAGAGGATTATAAAGGGAGATATAAGGGGAGAGCAAGGAACAAATGAAAAGGAAAAAAAAAATCTGTACCTTAACAGGTTATGAACTCTCTCTGTATTAATGATGGATAAAGGTTGAGGAGCTTATTCTATGTAAAAACAATAAGCAAACTGTAAAAGGGCAGAGGATCTGGGGAACTACATTTTCTCTTTAAAGTTCCTTCCCAGCCAGACAAGAGTGCTCCTATTAGTTAGACTTCATATGAAATGAAAATACACTGTATTTTGTACTCTCATAAGTCTTGAAATCAGGGTGACCATAGCATACAAACTGTTTTGTTTTTGTTTTTGTTTTTTTTTTTAACAGCGCAAACAAGAATACTATTAATTTTTCTTTCATTGGATACCAAATGTTTCAATACACAGTGCTGTAGTGGAATACTGCTAAACTTTGTCATGTTAAGTTACTACTCTTAACAAACTGAATTCTGTTCTGAACTGGGACCTGATCTGATTTTATTTTTGTCTACTTTAATTTCCTTTTAAAGAATGTTTTATGTCAGAATGTTAAACCCTTATTCATGGTCTGATTTAACAGTCACACAAAGAAAACTGCAGCTATTAAAAGTAAATCAACTTCGTTTTATAACACGGACATCTTCTGCAGCAAGCAATTCAAATGAGAGTTTGGAGCTGATTTCCACAATATACAATTCAAAACAGTCATAAGAAAGCTAATCCTAGTTAAATTTTAACATTTGCTGAAGGATTATCACATCAATCTATTACTTTACTTTGTTTTTAAAACTATAAAATTAAATAAAATAATGGAGAAAAAGGAGACCAAAGGAGGTTAAATTGTATTTGTTAACATTTCATCACAATTAACATGCAATATGATTTTCAGACAAATGCATAATCAGAAAACAAACAAACAAACAAAAACATGAAACAGAAAGAAACATTGTACACAGTACTTTCAAGTGAATGAAAGTCAATGTGAAAATGAGTCATTTCTAATGAAAAACAAGAGTCTGAGAAAGAGTACTTGAAGTCAGTATGGATGTTTCCATTGACTACAGAAAGATTTTAAACATGCTACATATTAATTAACTTTTGTGTCCTGGTACTGTCTAAAGATGCGTCTAGGTTCACTGCCCTCCATTGTGTAAAATATATTATGGCTAAGATAGGAAACACAATTCCTGCTCTATGGATCTGGTAATTCTCCTTTGATATTTAACTAAAATTCTGCATAATTTTTGATGACATTAAATAAAATAGCACATAAATTTAGTTTTAAGCCAGTGGTTGAATATTCCTCTTCCTTATTCTAACAGAAATAAATGGAGCTACTACAAATTCATCCAGGGTGGAGTAAAATGAAAATATAGTAATGTAAAGAAGAAACCATCTGTTTCTAAGCAAAATGAAACAGGAATGAACACTGATTCCAACAGAGACCAAAAATGCTACTTAATACTATCCAAATTTAATCTGAGTTAGAGTCTATTGTGTTCTGCATTTCCCAGAAATATGATTGATTCCTCATGAAAGATAATTTGGGAAGTATCTCAGAGGGAGTATAGCAGAGAACACCCTACAGCCTTCCTGTTTGTTGTACTAGTGGCCACATTTTCCTCCTGGGCCCACACTTGAGATGGAAAATGGCTTCAGGGCTTCAGAGCTTCAGCTGGAAAGAAACAAATGCTTCCTGTCCATGCACAGTGCTGTATCTTTCCTTCCCTGAAAGTTCCCATGTCTACATAGTTCATGAGCTAGCTGATCCACTGCATCTCACACTATATCTTGAAAAGCTACAGAAAAATCTGTGGCACTGAGATGGGGATATAGGTGCTGGCAGAAGCACAGCAAAGAGACAAGGGTGTAATGACTGCAGGAGACCTTGAAGCAAAGTGGCATGTAAGAACAACTGTAAGGGACTGTCCTCATATTGCCTTCACTTTCCTAGCAATGGAAGCCTGAGAAAGCTTGAGACAAATAGATTCTTGAATCACAGCTGCACTGCATGACACTTCCAACATCACAGGACATGCCAGCACTAAACGCTACTTTATAAGCTGTAGCATCATGATATCTTCTTGCTTGTTGCGTGCAAATTTCATGTGGCAGAAAGCATGGTGTGGAGGCATTATTCCTCTGTCCTTCAAGGACATCAACCCTTTCTTTCCTTTTACATTGTCCAATTAGTAAGATTTCCTGTATAAATAAATAAGAGGCAAAAGTGAAAAATAATTATACTCCAAATTTTAGTACTTTACTAGTAGTAAACTCTACTACTTTAGAGTGAAGTTACTCTAAAGTAATTCATTTTTCACTTTATTAATCTTTTCTAACCTGAATTCATTTCTCTTTGGAATTTTAATCTCTTCTGACTGTGTGAATGCATATAGATGTTTTTCATGTTACACAAAATATAGATGAAAACCAGCAATTTGAACCCAAAATATCTGAACACTGAGGAAAAACACCTAAACCTTTTGGCTTGAGCCCAGGAATTAGGCTCAGCACTGCTGTAAACTAGAAATATATTGTTGATGTTGCCATGCCAAATGGCATATGACAGGATTTCAGCTCTGTTTCAGAATTTCTTTGGACATTTCGGACCTGAAAAATATACCTCTTAATACTGGATCAGGCTTTCCCAGGATAAATCTATACCCTAAACCTATGTTTTTCACTGTTGTACAGAGAATTGGCTTGGTATAGATAAAGTTCATAGTTTAAATCAAGCAAACAGGACAGAAAAGGAAACGACCAAAAACAAAACCAAATTTTCATAGTCTCATTTGTACACTGTACAGCTATGGTCTCTATCTCCTGGAAGGCTACTTTCACTAATTAATTCTGAAGACAGATACTTATGTCTTCCCCAAATACTTCACCTAAAATATAGCAAGCATTTATTTTAGAATGACCTTCCAATATTAATTGCATTCATTGTTCAGCAACAGATGGCATCAGACATGTATTTCTATTTACATCTATAGTTCCAGGTTATCAGCTACTTCAGACATAAATAAATTATTAACATTTTCCTCTTTATAGGACAATGTTGTGGCAAGGTGGAAGACCTCAGCAAATGCCTTTATCTCATAATCATGCTGTGCTAGGCTTCTGCAACAATGTGCTCTTGAAGCACAAACCTTCATCTTCTAGTGCAGTTTTCCAAATGAGATGCTGTGGTCTTGCATTGACACAGCCTTAAAGTATTATGTCAGGTGAAGAGACTAGGAAATGGAATAACTTTCATAATATATAAATAATAATAGTGATTATTTATAGAAAGACCTTGGAAATAAGTTGAATAGAAAAGTGTGTTGAATTTTTAAAATTTTGTTGAATCAGTGGCATTATTCTCCCTTCCTTTCATCTTTGGTTGGTAATAATGATAATGGCATTTATTCCAACTTCGACATCTGGCTTATTAGTTGAAATATTTTGTATTTTCCACAGGTTACTCATATATTACTAACCAGGCCCTGTCATACTGTCCATTTACATTTGAATTCATTGTGCCAAACCCTCAGTTAGCAATGAGCTTTCTGTCTAAAGACCATTGAATTCAGTGAAAAGTGCACTTTGTATTTCTGTCTTTGGATCAAGACCTGTATACCTTACAAATTGCTCTTTCAGTCAGAAGAGCAATCTCCTAATTCTGTGTAAACATCAGCTATTTAATAGAAACCCATTTGAATCCACCAGCCACACTACACTAGAAAGAGTGAACAGGTAAGGTAGGATAGTTTTAGGAAGTTAAGAGGGCAATAGATGGATCTGTACATACGGTATCCATCATTCAAATCCAATATAGCAATTCCTCGTTCAGTGTTAGATTGCAGCTGGGTGGAAATTTTGATAAATTCAGGGATATGTTTTCAGTGAATTATTCTGCATGAGGTATTATGTTTTGGATTTGCGTGTCTGGAAATACTGGCTATCAGTGTGTCTTTCATATAAATTACAGCTGGCTAGATAGCAGGGATGATTTGTCATGGCATAATAAAAAACAGCAACAACAGGAACAACAAGAAACAACAAAAGAAAAGAAAACAAAACAACAAAAAATGAACCCCCCAAAGCAAACAAACAAAAAACATTACCACTACCACCATCAAAATAAATAAATAAATAAATAAACAAGAACCCTCTGGTGTCACAATTTCCTTATGCTCTTCAAAAAATTATTTATTTTTCCCTGGTGGCTTTTCAAAAAGCTTGTTTGCAAAAGAGACTTCTTCCTCTATTTCTCCTTCTTCACCTCTTAATAGCTCTGTGGGCAAGCCATTTTTCTGGCATATGGCAGACACAAGTTCAAGGCTCCTCCAAAATGAATTATTTCACCTGAGGTACCCACTTCTGTGGTAAGAAAGGAAGTGCAGCTGTGTGTTCCTGGGCCAGTCCCACGATGTGGGGAATAACTCACCCCCATATCCCCAGCTGTGCAACATGGGAGGGGTGGGAAGATGATCCTGTAATGGTGAGCTTTCCTGTTCCAGGGGCTGGTGTGCCAGGGGCAGATGCTGGACTGAGTTTACAGTGATGAATAAGGTAGAAGGCTAACACCCACACCCACATGAATAAACTCATGTTAGCTCTGATCATTAAGTTGCTGTCTCATCTAGGATAATCAGTCTTATCTTCTATGCTTTAGCTACAAGATTTGAGTTTGAACCTGTGAAGTATTCTTGTGACATTGTTGTGAAAATAGCCATGTTACCACTAAACGTTACAGTTAACAATTCATTGCTATTTAATGGGAAAAAAAAAAATGTCAAAAAATTCCTTTCTGTTTTCACATCATACTTTTAAACTGTGAGAGGAAGTGGTGGGTGTAGCATGACAGCAATTTCAGCAAATAATCATAGGAGAATCAGTGAAATAAGCCCTTAGTGAAAGGAAAATAGTGAGCAATAGGGAAGCTTTTTCTAAAATAATCTATAGGAAGTCAGTGTGACTTCTCTGAATCTTTTAGCCTGCTTGATAATGCTGTCTTAAATTTTTCATCAGATCACATTTCTGTAATCTGAATGTTGCCACTACCAATGACGAGTTCACTAGGAAATATTATTCTGTTGCTAGGAAATAAATGTGGTAACCAGGATGGTATAAAATAACAATAAGCTTTTAATAACTTCCTTAAAATATGACATTCAAATGAATTAATATTGTCTGCTTGCATGGCAGGTCTGTGATCATTTAAAAATAGAAAAACCTGAGAAATTCATCTCCAGCATGAGGAACTGCAGTATTTTTTTATTATTATTATTTTTTTTTTTTGGCAAAATGATTACAGAGGATGAAACACTTGAAACACTGGCAAGCAAATTAATATGTACGTTCATAGGTGATTCTAAGAAGAAGGTGGATGGCATACATCATAAACCTTTGTAGATCAAAGGAGAAAACTGTAGAGATAGGATTTGTTATGGGCATGAAGATACAAATTCAGATACTGTACCTTAAAAATCTCACAAAATGGTGCTGATTTAGTGTCCCTCTACAGACAGAAAATAACTGCATGAGAGATGTGTAGTTTGATTCTTATCTTTGTTATCCTTTGTATAGTAATCACATGAATCAGTAATAAAATACCATTGTGTTTGAATGGAAACTTTTTCACAACTGCTCCACAAAAATGCCTATAACTTCATAGGTATAGGGCAATAAAAACATCATATACAACTTCTCAATCCAATTTTTTGCCCATTTTGCTGAGAACTGGGGGAAAATTGCAATTGTTTCTAGTTAGGATCTTGCACAGTTTATGGGAGTGCCAAGATTATTTATGTTTTAAGCTTTATTATTATAATATGCAGGATTATTTTTTTCCTGGAATAAATTTGGGATGGAGCTTTGCGGTCATTTGTTTTTATCTGGAATGTCTAAATAAAAGTATTGTGGTTAGACAGAAATAATGGAATATGTGGTTTACCATATAAGTAAATATAATTTTTGCTCTCATTTTTGTAGTATTGTAGCTCAATTTCCACTTTTATGTTTGTATTTTTAAATCTGTAATTAATCAAGTGCTCATTTTATTTTACATTTGAGTCTAATTACTTCTTTGGTGGGCCCAATGTGGTATTGAGACATCTTTGTGCTTGAGAACAACTACCATTATTTACAAATATAATTACATGCAGTATCAAAAAGACCAGTGAAATGTTAGAGTTCCCTTTGGAAATCAGTCTGGCTATATTACCTATAATCATGGAATCATGGAATATCCTGTTGGAAGGGACCCCCAAGGATCATCGAGTCCAAGTCCTATCCTATCTGTTTGCTTATACACACAAGAGGCCAATTCACTTTTGGAAACACAAAGAGGAATTCTTTGAAAATCCCAAATTCTTCTTTTGCTTTCCTCATTGATTCTGTAAAAAGTGGTCAGAAGGAAATGTTCAGAGTAAGCAATAGTGTAATGCATTTAAGTCATGAAAAGTCATCATACATAGTGTTACTGAAAGTGTATTTAACTTCTAGACTTTTTTTCTGAATGTTTGACATATCAATTATTAATAGAGAAATTAATAAATAAAAATATTTTTTTATTGTTTTTGCAGAATTGACTGTGAAGAAAAGAGATTTTCATAGATATTTTAACTATCTCATAAGAAATGTAATACATAATTATACATATTTAAAGTAAAGCTTGTTTTCAGAATTCAGCAATTGTCTCTGAAGTTACTTTGACATATATTAAATTTTATCTACTTCTGATTCTATTATGCAGAAACTTTCATATTTTTATATCTAATGACTTCCATTTAATCAATTTATTGATAATTTGATCCTTTGTCAAAAGACCTGTACTGGATCATTAGAATAATAAATAACTGTTTTTTAACTATGTTTGAGGAAATTGTTATAGAAAATTCACAGATATGCCTCAACAGGCATTTTTTTTTTTTTTTCAATTAAAAAGGAAAATGTGGAATAAGAAAAATATGGAATGAAGAAAGGGAAAAATGGCAGATACAAAAGAAATGTTGCTAATAAGAAAATACATGATTATTTAAAATACAACATTAATATGTTGAACACTGTGGTTCTTTGGATAACAAGATCAGCAATTTATTTAAGGAACCAGAACAAACTTAGCGTAAGAGACAGACATTACTGTTATATTAATTCTGTAGAAACTACTGCTAATGAAACTTAAACATTACTACATTTTAATCTTTCTTTGCTTCAACTAATGAAATTTGGTATTCTAACACTTGACTGCATCACATACACAAATTGAAAGAAAGGGATGTTGAGATGGCGTTATTTTATTTCTGACAGAATGTGTCACTGACAGAGTCAATGTATGCCATGGAATAAGTTAACGGTTACTGGGAAGACAAGAATGAGAATCAATTTACCACTGGGGTATCAGTGCCAAACATGAAATGCGGAGAGACCTTATTCTGAAGCCGTGTTCTAAGTCTAAGATAAAATGGTTTTAAACCATGGTATCTGGGCTCCACAGTACAAAAATGATGTTATGTTACTTGAAAGCATCCAGAGAAGGGCAACAAAACTGCTAAAAGTGTGGGAAGGCATGTCTTATAAAGAGAGTCTGAGGACACTTGTGTAGTTCGGTCTGGAAAAAAAGGAGAAAAAAAAGAAGTAACCTCATTGCTCTTCAGAACTTCCTGATGACAGGAAATGGAGAGTGTGGTGCAAATCTCTTCTTTTTTAGTAATCAAGGTCAGGATGTGCAGGAATAGCACAACGGTGTGCCAAGGAAGGTTCAGGACAGTGGGAAAAATTTCGTTACTCTGAAGGTGGTCAAAAATTGGAACAGGCTTCCTAGAATCACTTCCAGGTTCATGCCTGTGAGTGTTCAAGGGGTATTTGGATAATGCTCTTAGTAATATGCTTTAACTTTTGGTTAGCCTGAAGAGGTCAGGCAGCTGGACTAGATGATCTCTGAAGGTTCCTTCCAGCTGTTCTGTTCTGTTCTACGCTATGCTATGCTATGCAGTCCTATTCAATATTCTGTAGTATTCTGTAATATTCTATTCTGTAATATTCTATTCCTACTTGAAGGTATTCTTCCACTTGGGAAAATATCTTAATTTTTGAATTAGTCTCATCTACTTCCGTTGAATCAGGGTACTGATCAAAGCTGGTTCAAAGGTAAGTTTAGAAGGATTTGGGACCAATGCTTTGGCATAGAAAGAAACTGAAATTGAGTCACACTGGACCATAATCTTCAGTTGCATCTTTGTCTTTGAAAGCCTTACTACATAACAATTTTCTTTTCATAGTCTTTTTTTTTTTTTTTTTTTTTTTTTTTTTTTCCTTTTATGTGAATCTAGATTGACAGCATGATACAGGAGATTTTGGAATATATATATACATATTTTGACACACCGATGTTTCTCTCAGAAGATGTGCTGTTACGGCACATGGTTAAGCATTCAGCATACTGCATGAGATAAAATCCAACATTAAGTAATCAAGAATGATTTATTTATTTATTTATTTATTAAACTATAGCAGTTCTTCAGTCTCTTATATCTATATATCTTGAGGAACATGAAATAGTAGCATAAATGTGCAATTACCACAGTATAACAATTCCTTTTCTTGAACCATTTCTGATATGAGAGGTGACATTGTTAACTAATAATTGCTTGTTTCCCTAGAGCTGTGGTAACTAGTGCAGTGTGACTTTAAAGAAAGATATCCAAAACAGTTGACAAACTTTCCTTTAATGTAAAAAATAGATGCTTTAAAATAGGTATTCTGTGAATATTTTTTCTTGGTTGAAAAACAGTGACAAAGAAACAGACAGATATGAAAATAAATACTCATTTTGGTTGACTCAGATAATATTCAGGTTATATTTAAGGTTTATTTGAGAATGTAAAGAGTCTGAATTTCATCTTCCCTGACTCCCAATCACACATTATTGCATTATACGAGGCATCACCTACAGATTTGCATATTTTTCAAAATGTGGGCAGGGCTGTTTAAGTGTGTGATAATTTACAGGTTTAAAATTAGTCTGCAGTGGAAGAAATACTAGGATTAAAAACAGCTGTTGTATAAGTTTATTTGCAAAGTTTCCAAGGTTTCAGTGCTTAGCAGACATTAAAACATACATTACAATTTCAATTTCACTATTCTAGAACACTGATTTTTTTCTTCCTTCTCTTCTCTTTCACTTGTTTGTTCCCTCTCTGCATCCTTCAGCAGCTCATCATTCAAAAGATCTGAAAAACACGCACACGCACACACACACACACACACACACACACACACACACACACACACACACAAAAAAAAAAAAAGATGGCTGCTCATCTAGCCCAATGGCTGTAACTCATAGTCTGTCTTTTCCAGCCCAGGCTTTCTTCTTTTGGTGTCTTGATAGTCTTATTTTAGAATGGAATTCTAAATTCTAATACTACCCCTGAATGTACACTGAATGTAAATTTCTACCTGTTCAGAGAAAGAAAAACAAAATGAATAAAAAACAAACCTCATCCCCACTTCAGAAGCTGACCAGAGTTTAAAAAGTGGAACTAGATCAGAGTTAGAATCTGCCATCTTGCTTGAGATCCTCCACATGTTATTCAGATTTTCCCAAGAGATATGTCTTTTTCTTTTCTCTTCTTTTCTTTTTTCTTTTTTCTTTTCTTTTTTTCTTTTCTTTTCTTTTCTTTTTTTTTTTTTTTTTTTCTTTTCTTTTTTTTTTTTTTTCTTTTTCTTTTCCTTTTTTTTTTTTCTTTTTCTTCTACTATAAGTACAAAAGGACTTCATAAACTTATTAGGAATACAGATTGAAGGAGAGTGCTCTCAGCTATTCAGGATAGAATACATATCTCTTTTGACAAAAACAGACCAAACAAGTAAAGATCAGTCAGATCACAGTACTGTTACTAGACACAAAGTTTTATGTGAAAAGAGATGCCCTCCTTAGTAATTTTGATAACACTTTGTTTTGTGAGATTTAACTCTTCTTGGTCCTTGACTTTTGTTATCCAATCCCTGCACAATGGCACAACTCCATACTATCCCTTGGTCACCTGCTGCTGCTTCTGCTTTGTATAGACTTCTTTTTATTTATGCCTGACTTCAGTTAGAAAGTTCTTGTTCATCCACACAGGTCTCCTGCTCCTTTTACTTGATTTCCTTCTTGTCAGGATGGACCTTTTCTCACCTTGGAGGAGGTGATCCTTGAATACCAACCAGCTTTCCTGGACAGTTTTTCTCCAGGGCCTTATCATATGGGATTCTTCCAAGCAGATCTCTGAAAAGGTTGAAACCTGCTCTTCTGCTCTTCTGTTGGAAAGAGAAGCAATCCAAGGGCTTTTTTTTTTTTTTTTTACTAGTTTTTTGTAGTTTGTAAATATCACGTCCATCAGAACACCTCTCCTTGTTGGATCTTCAGTTACCTGTTCCAGTAAGTTGTCCCAAAAACACTTTAAAACTATCAGATTGCATAAACCGTGTTGTATCATCCATATAGAAAACATCAGGATGATTAAAAGCTCCCATGAAGACCAGGGCTCGTGAGCAACAGGCTTCTTACAGTTGTTTGAAGAAGGTCACATCAATTTCTTCCTGATTAGGAAGTCTTTAGCAGATAGTACAATAAGAGTTATCCCATGTTGGTCTGCCCACTAGTCTTCACCCACAAGTACTTGGCTGACCCCTGAACCATCACAAGGCACACTTCCATGTTTTCCAGATGCTCCACATAAAAGGCAACTCACCCTCCTCACTTTCGCAGCCTCTCCTTTCTAAACAGCCTATATCCCTCCATTTCAACACTACAATCATGTGCACCATTCCACATCTTTGTGTAGTCTCAGTATAGTTGTTATGGCAGAACCATAAAGAAAAGGAGGCTTGAAGGAGGCTTGTTGCTTTAATGATAAGAAAGAAAAAGAACCTTGGCTCAAGGCAATCTTTTGCTTTACTTATTTATATGATCAAAATAAGATTTCAAAAATGGAAACAGCTAGTGCCTGTATTGTATTAGTGTGACTGGTTTAAGATGTAGGGAGTGAAAGACTTTGGCTTGGAACTGACTGGCTGATTAAATTTGATAGCCTTCTAATAGCTTTTTATAAGACTTTGCAGAGGTGTATAGTACACAAACGTGACTGCATGCTGAATAAGCTCTTATACACAGTTTTTTTAACACCAATACTGTGCAGGACAGGGTCTGAAATGTTTTCTTTGACTAAAAGATTTGATATATTTAATTTATCATATTGGAAATATCAGACTTTTCATTTATTTGAACCGTATTAACTAGTAAAATATGCATTTTGCAGACTGCACAGATGTTTGTATATAATATTTTTTAAAATTACTTAACAAGATATGTAGTTGAATCTCTTCCTGTTTTCTGTTTTTAACCAGCAATAGTTTCTTACTCCACTAGTACCAAAACATAAATCAAATTCACTTTTATCGATCAAAGTTCAATTAAAGGATATTTCAAGTGTAGTGACAAAAGGCTAATCCAATAACTTCTTGAAGTAAAACATGACATTTACAAAATTACTTTCTGTAGGTATAAGATAATTCTTTAATTTATTCTGTTCCAAATGTAAACTTTCTCTCCCATTCCAAACAGACTTTGCTGCATAGAAGACAATTGAAATAAAAACAGTTTTTTTTAATAACATTGGTTTGTAATAGCAACATATCAGTGTGATAAACACAAGGTAATTAGGGCTAATGAAAGATATTCTGAGTGATGCTTGAATATGCTCAAATGTAATATATATATATAATAAGATAGAAACTGTATTCCTGCTTAATGAATGCTGTTTTTTGTTGTTGTTGTTTTGCAGCACTATTAATTTTAAGATACAAATAGAGAAACAGTAAGCAAAAACAAAATCTTATGTGGGTAGATACATGTCCAGAAATAATATATTTTAGCAAAAAATACGTGTACATATGAATTAATCTTTAACATAGCTATTGATAGGAGAAATGTATTCTACAGAGAACAGAATGACACATGTTAAAGGATGTAATAGTCAGGAACACAACTGATTGGGACAGAATCACAGAATCACAGAACATTTAAGATTAGAAGGGACCTCTGGAGGTCATCTGGTCCAACCCCACAGCTCAAGCAGACATGCTTAGAGCAAGTTGCCTGGGACAAGGCATTTGAAGATCTCCAAGGAAGGAGACTCCACAACGTATCTGGGCAACCTGTTCCAATGTTCCATCATTCACACAGTAAAGTGTTTCCTGATTTTTAGATGGAACTTCTTGTTTTCCAGTTTGTGTCCACTGCTTCTTGTCTTGTTACTGGGCACCACAGAAAATAGCCTGGCTCTGTCTCCTTTGTACCCTTATTGCAGGTACTTATAAACATTGACAAGATACCCCCTGAGCTTCTACTTATTACTTTGTGGTAAGAGCCAGAAAGAAGGACATGATGGGAAAGTTTGAAAAAACTCAAAAGACAGGGAAAACAATTTATTTTATTGAGTTTGTACTTACCATTTAGGCACTTGAATTACAATCCTCAGTATCATAGATGGATTATCATTTGACAAATAGGGATAATGAAAAGGTACCATGATGAAAAGAGGCATTAAATACCCCTTTTGACCCAGTTTTTATTATTAATGGTAAGCCTTGTGTTATCCAGTCCTGTGAGTTAGAGGACCATGACTGGGGGAGCAGTGACCAGTGACTTTCCATTTGTTGACACTGAAACTGTAAAGACCAAGCTCTATCAGTTGAATGTTTGTAAGTCCATTGGACATTACGGGATTCAGAGTACTGAGTGAATTAGCAGATGACAGATGTTATAACAGGATCTCTCTGAATTATATACCAAAGGTCTTGTGATCTGAGAAGGTCCCCACTAACTAAAACGTAGACAATGTTTTACCAACTTACAGTAAGTGTGGCAATGGCTGCACAAGGGAGGGTTCAGACTTAATATTAAGAAAAGCTTATTTACAGGGAGGGCAGTTAGACATTGCAACAGGCTTCCTAGAGTGATGGTTGATGTCCTGTGCCTGTCTGCATTTAAGAGTCATTGTTAACACTCTTAACTGTATGTTTTAATTTTGGTCAGCCCCTAAGTAGTCTGACAGTTGGACATGGCGTTCCTTCCAAATAAAAATACTCTAATTTATTCTACACATGTTTTGGAAGGAAAGGATTTTTTTTTCCAGATACTATTTGTTTCTTGGCTTTGGTAATGTAACACATATACAAGAGTTTATTTGTCACAAAGGTAAGGAATGGAATGATCAATATACTCACACAGTAATATATATATATATATATATAAATAAGTCTAGCTTATTTTTATATATAAAAATAATGTGTGTCCTCCCCCACAGGACAGAGGGAGAAAGCAAAAGACTGAAAACATCTGTCAATAACTCTTCCAAATGTTCTTGTGAATTAATAAATACCAAGTATTTTTCAAGGTAGTTAGGGAGGGAACTCTTTGAGTAGTGACTTTGTACTGCTTTCTTTGCCTCTTCTTAATTTTTGTATCTCTCTCCTGGCAAATTAGTTTCCCTGCTATCTTGAGTCAAATTAGGCCTCGAATTAATAATTCTCTACCAAACCCGGTACGCCCTTTATAGCTTCTCCCAGTGGTGTGGGAGAATTCAGGGAGGACAGTGTTCATAGTGAGTGTACTGATTCCCACTGGAAAATGATAGGTTTCCCTTTTCCAGGACATGAAGGTCACAACTGTGTATTACAAGCATTCATACTCTCAGCCTGTCACTGTTCTATTGCTATCTCTCTCCTGAGCTTGCAACTAGAGTGACAGTAGTGACAGTAGCACGTAATTCCTTATCAGGGAGGAAAAAGAATGAGGGTAAGGAGCAAAGAAAATAAATATTAACGTTTTTATATAAAAAAATAAAAAAAAATAAATTCTAGGTCATTCATGGTAAAATCTATGTCTTAATGCAGATTTGATTAGGATAGGGCATAGTTAGAGGAAAAAAAAAAAAAAAAAAGAAAAAATAAATATTTTCCAAAAGAAATTACAATGTTAATGGCAAATGTTTTGGCAAGGGAGCAAGCAAATATGCAATCAGTATCTCCAAAACCAAATGAATTTCACAGTAGAACATAGTATTTAGAATGGTATCATAGCATCCAATATGTACACTGTAAATGATCTGTGTTCACAAATAGGAGGTGCAGTAAAAAACTGACCCTTCCCTTCCCTTCCCTTCCCTTCCCTTCCCTTCCCTTCCCTTCC
>JAACYP010030716.1:0-49971 GCA_011076525.1 Nettapus auritus
GGGAAGGGGAAGGGGAAGGGGAAGGGGAAGGGGAAGGGAAGTAGGGTGAAGGAGAGGTACACTATACAAATATAAAACATAGTATAATCCACAGACTTAACCCAGAACCACTCAAAAGGTTATGGGAGGCTACCATTTAACAACAAAACAACCACAATAAGAATGCAACACTACAATGCTCAAAGGTTTGTTGCTTTTTTTTTTTCCTATAAAGAAATTCAAATCAATCCCTAGTATTATTATATCAAATATGACTTTGCATTAGGAGCTTAACACCTATTTTTAAAATGCACCCAACTTACCTGGAAACCTCAGGTTCTTTCAAGTTAGTAGGAATTTAGTTACACTGCCAACCCGCCCCCCCCCCCCCGGGGGGTTCCTATTTTTAACTAGATGGGTTTCTTTGTTCATTCATAACATGTAACTGATTAGCCAAAATTTCATTTTCAGAAGTAATGAAGATATCTCAGAGCTTAAATCTTACTGGAAGTCAAACAGACATGAGCTCTAACAGTATGTCTCCTAAATAAGTTAGGTGTTGAAGTACTGAGTGATGCAATGCCTGCATTACAAATATAAATATCTATTCCTTCAATATCTATTCAATGTCTATTTCTTATCCCTTACAAATGACAAAGTATTTACCTCAAATGGATTTGATCTGGAAAGTGTTCTTGGGGAAATAAAGACAGAATTTTATTGAAAGTATATACAAAAGCCAAATACTGGAAGTGAGCTTATCTGGGCTATTCTGAAAGCACAATTCTCTCTTCAATTTTGAAACACTTGGAAAATGACTTCCAGTTTCATGTATACATACATACACAAACGTACATGTATCTATATAGTAAAGAGCAATACACTGGAATTTCTTTAAAGAACAGTGTTTTTTACCCATTCCACATTACCTAATGCACAAACTACTGAAATTTTGTCATGAAATTGGAATTGTTATTGGGTGCCTAATGTGGCACTGACCTTAAAGAGCAGCATGGGGCTTATACCACTTGTGAAATCACTTTTCTGAGCTGCTGCAGAGGAAGAAAACAGGCCCACCAAGTTTCAGTTTCATTAGTCACTCTCCAAAACTTGTGTGTCTACAAGAGCAGACTGTAGACAGTACACGAGATCAGAAAATACACACCTTTGCTTCTCCCCAGTAAACAAACCTGTATGGATCCAGTGGGGCTGGTTAGTGTCAGCATTTGTAGCTAGTATTCTTTCCTCATGCCAGCTACACACAGCCTTACAGTTACAGAAATGAATTCAGCCAGCCATATGTGAGGCCAGACTCCATTAAATGCTGTTGGCCTCACTGAAACAGAGCAGGGACATAAATAAAGGTGGAAGATATGTACTGTTCCCCCCAATACCCACAAGTGAAGAGACACACCGCTATGCAAATTTCCTCTTTCACATCTGTGCTTTGGGAGTAAGGGATGAATCACAACCCTTCCAGATTCCTCCAATCCTATTTTATATGGTCCTGTTGCACTATTGCATATATATAAAATTCTTATTCTCATACAAATTCACGTTTGCACCTACCAATACATAAAGCCTCAAACAACACCCATGTGCCTGTTGACAACAATTCCTAATCAGGGCATACCTTTCTCACATACATGCTCCATGTACATAGGAAAAATACACACTGCAATATGGGGAAATGCAAACCCCAGTATGGTCACACACAAATATCCACACTTCATGACTGTCTGCTAAACTTCCAAGTTCATATGTATGAGCTGGTGCTTCACTTTAGATATCTGTGCACTCACATGCTTGCATATGTACACATATGCACATACACACATACTACACACAAGCACACATACAGGTACAAGACAAAGCCTATGTGCACACAAAGGTAGAAACATGTTGGCAGGCGTAAGACGCACTCACACATATAAACATACACAAAAAATAAATGTATGCACAGATGTATGCACACACATGGATGTATGTACACACATACTGGCATGCACGTGCACATACAAAACACATGCTTGCACTCATACACACAGAAACACACAAGGACACGAGTGCACATTCAAACACACTCATACATACACACGTGCACAAATACAGACACACACAGGTGCACGCAGAAATACAAATGCACACACGTACACACACACGCACTGACAGGGGCATGCACACCCCCACACACAGCACGACAGCACATACATCACACAAACACACCCACACAGGAACACATGCAAACACAGGCGCATACGCAGGCACCCAAACACACATTCACCCCCAAGAAAAAAAATAATAATAATAAAAAAGACTTTCACAGAAGGACACGCAGTTACACGACAAACACACATGCACACACACAGCATGTACGCCCACGCACCTGGAACACCTCCGCACAGCCACCCGCATGCACACCCACGCACGCACCCCCCGCACCGCCGGCATGGTTTTCCCGCCCCCTCTGTCGGCTCCCCACCGCGGAGGACACCGCCGCCCCGCGCACCCTGCGTGGCATTTGCGCCCGGCAGCCGAGGGAAGCCGAACTCCCGCAGCTCCCCCCCCCCCCGCCCCCCCCGGGGGGGCGGGCGGGCCCCCCCCCGCCCCCCCCCCCCCCCCGCCCGGGGGCCCCCCCCCCCCCCTCCCCCAGAACCCGCCGCGCATGGCCGCGGCCCCCCCGCGCAGCGCCGCTAGGTGGCACCATCGCTCTTCCTGGCGGAGCCGCGGCCGCACCGCCCTCGGCTCCCCGCCCCCGCCCGGCCCGGCCCGGCCCAGCCCGGCTCGGCTCAGCTCGGCTCGGCCCCCGCGAAGCTGCCGCCCCGCCCGCTCCCCCTGCGGTGTCAAAGGGTGTCCCCCCCTCCGGGCTGCGGCCCCATCCTTCGGGGAGCGGGGCTGGGCCCGCCGCCTCCCCGCGGAGACTCGCCTATAATTAATGCGGAGCAATTAGTCCGCAAATCCCCTCGGAGCAGCACATGCTCCCGGGCGAGGTGTGTGCCCAAAGGCGAGCGTGTGGCGGTGAGCGCGGGTGTGTGGTGGTGGTGGCGGTCACAGCCCCGAGCACCGCACGGGTAATAATGGTAATAACGAGACACTGATTGCTTTTCCGAGCGGCGGTGGGAGGGATGAGCCCCGCTGGTTCGGCTCCGGAGTCTGTAGAAACCTCGCCACTCTGTTATTTCCCGAGCCGTTTTCCTAGGCAGAATTGATCCTCTTGGGGGAACGGGGGAGCGGAGGGAAGAATCTCAATTGCAAATATTGTTTAGAGTTTATTCTAGAGAGCGTCTGTGCTTTAAGATGCTCTTCCATAGCTCCTGGTGGATGCTGTAAGGAGCCAGGATTGTGGTGGTTTTCGGCTGTGCAGGGAGTTGGGTTAGTGGAGGGGTGGGGGGAAGGAAAAGACACGATTGAGAGTAGCTGAGACTTTGTGCCCCCGTTGGAGAGATGGTTGAGTCCTCGTCAAGGTTGCTGTGGTATCCCAGAAACACCATTCACTCCGAGCTGTGACCGCGCACCATCAACAGCAACAACTCCGCTGCGCCTGGCCACGGAATAGGAATTAGGAGCTCTCAAGAATAATATGAAAGGGATCTGCAGAGGGGAAATCCGTGCAAAGGAATCGAAATTAGCAGACTTTTGGGAAAGGGGATGTACTAAATGTGGCCGGCTGGACTTCATCCTGGTGAAGAAAATGGAGATTAAAAGTGGATTTACATTTTGGAACCTCGTCTTTTTATTGATGGTTTCGTGTGTGAAAGGTAGGGTAGAATTTGAGGGGTATATTTTTAGGGGTCCCTTTGCTTTTGGTCAGGGCGTTGCAAGCTCTCGCCTAATACAAATGTATATTTAAAAATGTGTTAATATGGTATTTTATATTTTTACCCTGGGTACTTTGCAATGGGAAGATAAAATGATCATTAAAGCGGGGAGGAAAGGAGTTGAATCAGAGCTCTCTTCGGAGATAGGAAATGTATTTGCTTTGCCAGGCTTGGCGTTCAATGCAGTGACTGAGCTCGGGCTCAATAAATATTCTTGCAGTATGCTCAAACGGAGACGTGAGTTGGTTCATATAGCCTCTAACTAGTGTATATTCACGCAAATCCCACCGGGTGACTTTTTTAAGGTGATGATGTTGGTACTGTGGGGGGATTACCTACATTTCTCTTTTTTCTGCCGAGCAACTGGGCTCTTTGCGGGAATGCCTGTATCGATGCACTTATTAGTTTAACCCGTTGCATGGGGAAAGTTACGGAGAACCCAGAGTGTGCGTAGCCGTCTCGCAGCCCGAAATGCGCTTCACGCTCAGCTGTTTGTATGCATGCAGGGCTCCTTTACTGTCGAAGAGGTATGTTAGCAATTCAGCCTTGAAGGCATAGTCTGCCGCTGCGTGCAAAGATCGACACCTTTTCTCAACCCTCCTTTGGTCCCCTTTCCCTGTTGAGGTCTCCTGTGGTTTCTCTATAGGGTATTTTCTTTTTTTTTTTTTTTTTTTTTTTTTTCCCTTTTTCGGGGCAGGGGATATTTTGCTTTATTCCTGATTCTGTCTTCATGAAAGGAGGGCAGAAAGGAAACCGCTAGTTAGTGGTATGAATACCTCGACTAAGTCTGTGCTTATCGACTGTTAAGGACAATGATACACAGGGAGAAAAGAAGAAATATGTGGCTTGAATAATGTGCACCTCCAATATTACACAGGCATCTCTAAACGCTGAAGTGCTGATCCCATCACGCGTGCCTTCAGTAAAGGGATCTATTCTGCAACTCCCCACAGTCGGCTGCCTACCCGAAATAATCTTTCCTTGTTTGTGGCCAGTGATTAATATCTGATTAATCACCCTTCTATCCCACTCCTCATCCTCATCCCTGCTCCCTGCCACACTCTCATTCTCCCAGAATATTTATATTTGATAGACATTATCGATCCTCTCCGAGTTTTCAGACTTGCTTATCGCCTACAGAGGTTGCTTGCACGGGTGGGAGGGAGGTGTGCTTGGGGGGGCATTCAAAGGCGTGCCTTCCCAAGCTGGCTCTGCCTTGGATGAAACAGTTTATTGTACGGCTTTGCAGCTGCTTGTCGTCCCCATTTGCATCTCATGGAAAAGATAATTCCTTTTTCACATTGGGGAGGGGGGTGGGGGGGGAGCTCGAGGGGTTTTACGTTATCCTGACACTAGAGCCGAGGCGAAGGGGCTTGCCTGCGATGTTAATGAACATTTTAATTACAGGCAGCTTTCCCCTGTTTGTATGTATTGAAGCGATATGCACTCTGCGCTTGCCCCGCTGTTGAGGTCCAGCGATCAAGCTCAGCCCGGGGTTATGGGGGGCATTTCTTTTCCTGGCTCCCCCTTGCCTTTAAGGCTTTCTCCGCGCCGGGTGCGATCATTTGCAAGTCATGGGCTGGGCGCCTGCGAGGCGCGCAGTGCCGCTCCGCGGCGCACAGCGGGTGCGGTGCGGAGGCGCTGGGGTAATGGTGGCTCCGGAGCTGCTGCCGAAGCAGCTGCTTTGTGAGCACGAGTCGCGGGGCGGCAGCATCCTACAGAATTAAAGGCTCGGGCGGTTCTCCTCGTGCTACGATGGCCGCGAGAGCCGTGCAAGTTTCCACAGCACCTGTTGAGAAGCCGCTTCCCTTGCCCTTGGAGCGAAGGAAAACATTGGAGGTATCGAGGGCAAAAGCTGGAATGAAGCACCTAAAACAGCACCAAAAAAAAAAAAAATTTTTTTTTTTTTTTTTTTTTTTTTTTCCCTGCCCATATACAGTCCCAGAGAGATGCTGTGAAGCAGTCTCCTCCCTAGTGTCAGGACTTCAGTTTCCCAGTTGCTGAGCCTCACAGTTTCCATAGGTTTCCCTCATACTGGTGGTCCTGTCAGCAACTGGGGGACTGGTAAGTAAGATTTCACATCCTGGACATGAGCTCCTCTAGGCTGCCAGGCTTCATAGAGCTGGCTTAGATTCACTGCAGCACTGAATCTATTTTAGGCATTTATATTTAGTTCTCTCCCCACTCCAGTGAATGAATACATTTTACCTTGATTTACATTCCCATTGTGTCAGCACACACAACAGCTCCCAGAAACCTTGGCAGAGGCACACAATGAATGAATACTGCCTATTTAAAACACTCCAGATGTGGGGAGCAAGGTGACTCCCTGGGTCCTACATCTGCCTTACCATAGTCTGGCAAGGCCTTTTCACCACACCCTACCAAAGCATGCTTTGGTGCATACCGTTGGTTGCTTGATCACTTCTACTTCATAGTCCAGCACCACATCATAACACCTAAACTGTTGCTCCTCCAGACTACTTGCATAGCTTTACTTGGTAATTGCATCTCAGGCCCTTCCTAATTCTATCATCTTCCTGTCACCATTTCTATAGTCTTAATCCACAGCTATTCCACTGTTCTGTGTTCCAGATGTTAAACTATACCTGGGAGATTATGCAGCCATGTTCATGTCTTCGTGTGCGTGTTCACGTAGACAAATTTCTTCACATGTTTATCTGAAAATTCATGCCTTTCTGGAATATTGCAACGGTACTTGTGAGGGATTAGAAAAGGAAGAAGCAAGAGAGAGAAAATGGGAGGAAGAAATCACCAGCTGCTGGAGAAAGGGCGATAATAAGGAATGATACCTCTTTAATTATACCTCTTTAATGAAAACCTTTAGCTGCTTGCACAATATCCCATTATGCCTTGGATCAATCTCCAACATAATCTTACTTGGAGAGACATGCAGTAAAAAAGCAAAGAAATGGCCCCTTTGAAAAATTAGAGAAGGCATGAAAACAACCAACCAAACAAACAAAACAACCCCTTAGCAAGTGCCAACTAGAGTCATTCGTGGCCAGCTGCAAGGAAAGATGGATGCTGCGCTCTTCCCACTAGACACCTAGGAGAGCTCCTTCCCCTTCCCCTACTCTCCTCCCCCCAAGAAGAAATAAAGAGTATTGTTTAGGCATACAAGATACAAATCAAGCTTGGGGGAGCAGCAAGCAAAAACCTTCACTGTCCAGGACAGTTCTTTTATTTGAAAGAATGAAACAAGCTGCTTTAGTGAGCTTTGCCTCATGGGATTTATGAGAGAAATCACTGATATCTGCACCCCTTTAGTTTGGCATCTCTCTCCACGAAATGAAATTTTAAAAATGTTTGTGACTTGTTTGCAGGAGCAAAACAGAAAGGAAACCAGGCGAAATGACTGCAAGACTCCTCAATCTCTTCTGTGTAGTTGTCACTCTGAGACAGAGCAGAGAGGTCTGCTCTTTTGTCTGTCTGGCTAAAATGAAGCTTTGCTTCTGCTGCTGTTTTTCTGTTCCCCTGTTGCAATTGTGACAAGTGAAACAAGGGCAGCCTTCAAAATAAAAGGGAGATGAAGCAGTGAAATTTTAAATGGCTCATTGATGGAAGATGTGTTGAGAAAATGGACAGGATTTCCAAGTGATGGGTATCTGGCATGTGGGAATATTTAGCAGACAAAGAGCACACCTTACTTCTTTCAACCACCTTTGCAGCCCCCCTTGTCTCCCATTCCCACCTCAAACCCACTCTCTCACGGATCATTTCAGGATCCACCAACCTCTCCCCATTGCTTCCTTGACAGCCACTTGACTTTCTGGGGTTACTGGTGGTTGGTCTTCCTCAGTGGGGCACAGATGAGGTGCCTGCCATGTCCCAAGACCAGTAACTGTAGGTTAATGTTGTCTGCTTTCCAGATGGTCGCTGCTGCATCTCCGTGCATGTGTGTCTGCGTGCGTGTACAAGCACGCAGGGGAGCTGGGAGATGCTCAGTAGAAGAGGCAATGTCCCCCTTCCTTCCAACTCCTCAGCACACCCTCATCTCCTCTGCAGTGTCTCTTTCCCACAAGTTCATGCACATCACACAGGGCTTCTGCTCAGAGGTCTGCGGGCAGCACCTCAGCGAGGATTTTTTTTTTTTTTCCTATGCTGCACAGTTCCGCAGAGTTGCAGACAAAGTTAACTCACCCCTCAGCAGCCGCCTTCCCCTTAATTCAGGGCTGAAACAAGGCTCCGCTCTACCCTCCCCCTAGCGCACGGCTTCTCCTCCCCTTCCCCGCGGAGACAGCGAGGCACACGCAGCCGCCCGCAGCAGTAGGGACCGCCTGTCCTTCCCCTGCCCGCTGCCGTTAGGGATCCGCAAAGGCCACCGGAGAAACGTCGTCTTGCAGTCGCCGCTTTTTCTCCGAGAGCAGCAGCAGTCGCAAGGCGGAGCAGGCAGCGAGCGGCGGCAGCTACACCCGCGCCGCCACCGGCAGCAGCTCCGGCGGCTGCAGCAGCAGCGACACCGGCGGCGACAGCGACACCGGCAGCGGCCTCTGTTGTCTCGCGGGGAGACCGTCCCTCCAGGGAGTCCGCTCCCTGACACTTCTCTGTCGGAAAATGCCGCTTGGATTTGCTCTCTTTAGCACAGTGACTGCCGCAAGCCTGTTGTTTGCAACACTGAGACAGCACTAGGGTTTCGTTTCTTTTGGTTTGCTTTTGGTTTTGACACACAAAAACAGCCCCTCGTTCCTTGAGCTCAGTGAGCCCCTTCGTGTGAGCAGAATGGGAGCCACAGGGAATCGAACAGGCTGAAGAGTTACGTGCTCTACCTTCAACTCAGTTATCAGTATTCCGACTTGGAAGCACCAGCACACAAAACCTAAGGAACTCTGTGAATGTGCTTTCATATCCTTCCTTTTCTAAAACATAGCAGAAACTTATTGTCTGTCTGGTTTGTTTGCTTGTTTTAAGTAGGAACATACCAACAAGGATGAATAACCCATGTATCTTAGTATTCTTTACCTCCAACAGTGAATATTAGCAGCAGTTTCGGGAAAGATAAGTACAGAGAGACTGGTACATCATCCCAGACATCAGCAGTCTACAGTTTGGGGTCCACCCGAGCTACAGGGTGCTTTTGGAACACCATTTTTGAAGAGACAAGAATTAACCTGTGCTCCACTAATTTAACTATTCTCTCTCTCCTTCATCCACTTTTTTTTTTTTTTTTTAATTAACATTTGTACTTTCGTCCTTCACAAAGTTCTGTAACATACTTCCATACTATTATATTCATATGCATCCTCCATGTTATACATTGTCTATCTGACTGAAAGCACTTAATAGTATAGAAGGTTACATTAAACCTGGCTGTATTATACCTAGTGTTTGTTTTTTTATGGGTTACATAGATCAATACCCCAGATTTAAGATTTGCAATTATTGAATACACATGGATCTAGTAAAAAGAGATAAAAGTGTAACGTTATTTAGAGATGCTTTAAAAGATTTTGAAATATCCTGTGAGGATGTCTCAGTTTGAGTGATTACAACACCCTATCAGAGAAAAGGTTATGAAGAATAATGTAGCCTCCTCCTATCCCCTACCCCACCTTAAAAAAAAAAAAAAAAAAAAAAAAAAAAAAAAAAAAGTGCCTTTGACACAATCTATCTTATTTTCAGAGGTATTAAATATTTCCAACTCCGCCTGGCTCTAGTAAGAGCCTGGGGAGCTAGTTAGCACTTCTGAAGCAAGGCCAACTGAGTCTAATGTTACAATGCTGTGGCAGAGAGGCAGAATGAATCAAAGGAAAATGCCTATAAAAAACCTTGCTGTTATGCGTAAAATGTTAAATCTATAGAACCTGGATTGGATGTTTTTTAGACATAGAAAAGGCTTTATGATTTGCTGCAAAAACTGTTTTGACTTGTCTCCTAACAGAAAACTTCCATTCTAACTCTGCAGGGTTGTGAAGTCTTAAACAATTTCTTAATTATGAGTATCATTCTGCTTGTATTTCTAGATGTAATGATTAAGGTTGAAATGATAGAACAAAATCTTTGTGAAAAATTAGTTTACCAGATTACTCTAACACAATTTCACAGGAAAGAAACATCAGGGAACAGACACTTTGGTCAAGGTGTTGTTTTTTCTTAGAACCCTGTAATTTAAGTCAGTTTTTACTATTAAGTAACAAATTAGACAGACATATGATGTTATTGTAAGACTATAAAAAATATCATTATGACTGAATAATTCCATGCAAAGGTTTACTGCAAAATTCTTGTTCTTTTATAAGACTTTCAAACATTGCCTTTCAAACAACTTCTCTGAGGAGCATTTCCTTTTTGGTGAAATTGTACTGTTTTTGTACAAAACAACATTTATCAAAGATTCAAAGGTGAATATTTAGAAACAATCCTGGACCTAAACAGAAAGGTGCATGATATTTAATGTACAGGACGTCATCTGTCTCTTAATATATATATATAAGTATATATATATATATATAGAGAGAGAGAGAGAGAGACTATAAGGAAATGTTGAATATCTGCTTATATCTGCTTCCTAACATCCAGTTTTCTTTTGGGCAATTGAATGGACAAGGATATTAGACAGTGAGGAAGACTATTTAAAATGAACATTCACTCATAGAGATATAACACGTTTTTGTAGATGTTTACATTTAGTTTTTTACTTTTGGGGAGAAGAGCAAATGTATAGTCTCACTGCCTAATTTTTACACATCACATAAGATTTACTATATCTCCATAATCACAGAATCACAGAATCACAGAATCACAGAATTTCTAGGTTGGAAGAGACCTCAAGATCATCGAGTCCAACCTCTGACCTAACACTAACAGTCCCCACTAAACCATATCCCTAAGCTCTACATCTAAACGTCTTTTAAAGACCTCCAGGGATGGTGACTCCACCACTTCCCTGGGCAGCCCGTTGTTTTTAATCCTGGCATTAGAACTGCTGAATAGTATGTAAACGTCAAAGAGGTAAATGGTGGAAATTCAATCATCTCCTTCACAGGGTCTGAAATATTAGGATGGTTATAATTATAGGTTTAGGCTCATCGTTACTCATAGAGAGAGCCTCTCAGTCTTGGGGAGTATCATGCAAGGGATTCCAGTGCAACTGCTGCTCTCATGCAGTTGTCAAAAAGAAAGGAGGCAACCAGCACAGACGTATAAAGACAGACATTCCATTTTCCCTCATGGTCCACAAAATGCTTCATATCATCATGTGTCATATTCATATTGTATCATAGAAATAAAGTACAGAATAGTAAGGGTGCTTAACCACAGAAAGATTTCACAGGGTGATGAATTCTTACCTCCTGAAGCCTGTAAATAACACAAATTATTGTTGCTATAAAGCTAAAGGAATCTGGATGCTTAAGGCAGAAATAACTAAGAAATTGCTTGGATTATACACATGATGAATCATCACTTCTGACCTTGAATTGTATTTTATGTTTCACATATCTTCATTTCTTCTTAGTTTTATACCTATATGCATTGTGATTTGTTGGATTTAATTCTCATGTAATTGTGTATACATGCAGATGTTCACATACTTATATGCATATATGGAAATTATACCCATATATTTGTTTATGTTATGAATCAATTAAACAAAAAATAAAACATTGTTAGTGTCAGCGCCTGCCCCTCTGCTCCACTTATGAGGAAGCTGTAGGCTGTGATGAGGTCACCCCTCAGTCTCTTTGTTAGGCTGAACAAACCAAGTGACTTCAGCTGCTCCTCTACATCTTGCCGTCTAGATCCTTCACCGTCTTCCCAACCCTTCTTTGGGCAGTAGTGGGTTTATGTCCTTTTTATACAGTGGTGCCCGAACTTCACACAGTACTCAAGGTGAGGTTGCACCAGTGCAAAGTAGAGTGGGACAACAACTTTCCTTGACCAGCTAGCTATGTTGTACTTGATGCACCTCAGGTTATGGTTGGCCCTTTTGGCTGTCATGGCACACTGTCGACTCATATCCAACTTACTGTTGACCAGAAACCCCAGATCCATTTCTGTAAGGCTGCTCTCCAGCCTCTCATTCCCCAGTCAGTACATATATCTAGGATTACCCTTTCCCAGGTGCAGAATTAAGGACTTGCTCTTGGTACTTTCATATGGTTGGTGCTTGCCCAGCACTCTAATTTGTCAAGACCTCACTGCGAAGCCTCTCAGTGTCTGAGGGAGTCAACAGCTTCTCCTAATTTAGTATCATCTGCAAATTTACTAGGTATGGATTTGAGTCTTGCATCCAGGTTATTTATGAAAACATTAAAGAGAACTGGTCCTAAAATGGAGCCCTGTGGAACACAACTGCTGACTGGTCACCAGCCTGATGTAACCCCATTTACTATAACCCTTTTAGCCTGTCTCATCAGACATTTTTTCTCCCATGGTGTTATGTTTTTGTATGGCTGTATGCTGTCCATTTTGTCCAGAAGGATATTGTGAGAAACAGTATACTTAATCTTACTTTTTTGTGTGTGTGCGTATTCCCAGTCTCAGAAGTTATATCTGGTTACACTAACAAAATGAAAGTGCAAGTAGTGATATCTAGCAAATGCTGGGAGAAAAGCTTGATTAAAAGATTATTAGTGCTTTTGGTAACACTAGTTACCAATACTAGCACTGACGATTGTAATTAACTGACAATAATATATGGACACCAATTTAGGAATATTTTACCAAAATATAGTTGTTGTTATTGTTTATAAAACTGTTTTTAGTAGAACCTTCTAATCACCTTTCAAATATAGAAAAAATCAGTGCTTTTTCTGTTTTATTTTAATACTGATACTATCATTTAAAGAGACTGACTTACACATTTCAAATGTGGCTGTATTGTAACTTAAAATGATACCTCTATGACCATTATTTTCATATTGAACTGTCATCAAACACAGTTAGTGGATATGTGTGAGTGCAGTTTGGAGTCCTTAGTTAAAATTAACTACAAAAATGCAGAGTACTTTTCTTGTTACAATATACTTCTGATATATAACTCACAAATTACAAGACCTTTCCTCCACTATTTCAATCTGACCTATAAGGAGAAATTCATACTGTACTATATTAGTAGATTATTCCTTGATTTAGTAGATATTCCTTGATTTCTGTGTAATTTTCCCTGAGAACTGAAGCTTGATCTAATTTACACTTTATTTATTTATTTTTTTTTTTCCAAAGTGTAAACTGAAAGTTGTATTTTTGCTTATGTATAGTAGTTTTGATGCAAAGGTGAATGAAAGTTATAAAATGGGTATAAAAGGAGTTTCTAAACTGCCTATATGTTTTCTATATGTTTTTCTATATCTTTCTATGTTTTTCTATATTTTATTTATCATCATGTTAGCACTTCTGGGGATCAGTTCACCAGATTCAATGTAATAGTACTATGCTGACAAAGTGGCATCTGTAGTCCCTGAAGCCACAAAATTTTTTTTTTTTTTTTTTTTTTTTTTTCCCTCAGGAGATGAGCCGAATTACAGCCACAGCCATTTTGCAACCTGTTTTCAGCATTCCTGATTACATTTTTGTTCTCCAGTAAGACATTTCCAAATCTGCAGAAGGCTGCTAATAGCTGCTGAGGAATAAGGAGGAACTGAAAAAAAATAGATTTCAGTCTAGAATGCTTTCAAATTTAATTATTAATGCAATTTGTTTTTACTTTTATTGGGTTATCACATACACTAGATATGCAGTTACATTTGAAAATGTTAAATAAGCTAGCAAAATCAAGTAAGAAAACCAGGGAATAATTTCGACATTTATTTTGTTGTATTTATCTACTGCTAGCAAGTTCTTTTTAGTTTCCACCATCTCAGAGTCTAAAAACATGTAACATTGAACTGAAATCACAAGAACTAAAATAGTCTGGGGAAAATAAATAAATAAATAAATAAATAAATAAATAAATAATAATAATTAAAAAAAAAAGTCCAAATCCTGACTGTTGGAATGTTGGAAGGTCCATCTGGTTAAACAAAGCTTGAAGAAAGAGAAAGGAGACTAGATCTTCAGTCACCATACATACTCTGAAGTAAAAGCTGCCTTTTTCATGGACCTCCAGATATGTGTGAATGAAATGGGAGCATGTGGGAACACAGATACACACAAGCATACATGCAAATGTGTACACACAATGTGTATGCTTTGAAGAAGAACCTATGCTTAATTCATGACTATGTTCATCTTATGTATTTTCCCTTATGCACATCTATGCTCACCAATATTTCTTTGACAAATTTAATCTACTTCAATCATATGACTACTGCTACCAATTTTAGCAATGCTTTGTGCATGACATGAGCTTTTTAATGAGCACAGTAGAAGAAGTAGGTATAATTAATAATGTAGAACGGAGAGGACAGGATGAAGATATTTTCACCAAAATATTTACATCAATATAGTGCATATCTAAACATTGAATTTTCATCATTCCCTACTGCAGTAGCACAATACAAGTTGTACTTTACCAAATGAATGTTTTTGCAATACTCATAGCAACTATCCTTCCCTCTTATAGGACTATTGCGAAAATTACTAAGATTTTTACAGCATTCACATTATTTACAAAAAAATATCTCTTTGGAAAATTGTCCTCTTATAACCAAAACCAGTTTTCCAATAAGGAGAATTGACTGCTTATTGTTCAGTTTCTTGGAATGATCTTTCATTTGAAAACTAACGCAAACATCATCACTTTCCCCTTTCCACATCACTGTTCAGCGTATCTGCCACTTTTATTCAGAATTCTCCTTCTTGAATGCTGCTCCTTTCTGTGACTCTGAGCTCTTTTAAAGGGGGGCAATCATTTCCCTCACACAATTCACATAGTTATTAGCTTCAGAGATTTTGATAATATCACCACTTTATTCTTTATTTCAATCTTGGCAACTCCTTCCTGGGAAAATGAAATACCTCTGACATTTGGGAGAACACTTCTTTAGAGGTTTTTATATATTCTATTTAATGAACTTTCATATATCATAAATTTGGCCATGATCTCCATATAGCAATTATAGACATCTTGTAAGAATGTGAATGTTATTATACTTCTTCAGAAGCCAAATATTCTATCCAAGTAGAGAAGTTCTTGAGAAAGTTTAATTTTTAACCATTTTCTGTGAAAATAAAAGTATAATTGACACTAGCTTAGAAGTAGCGTTATTATGTTTTTCATAGATACAGTGCTAGCAGTCTCATATCCTCTCATGAAAGGATGTTTCCTGTGATAAATAGGTGAGGTATACTTTATTAGCATTTTCCTTGTTGGCAGTGGAAAGTTGCAACAATCAACCACAGTTTATTTTTATAAAGACACGGTGATTTTTATAAACATCTTGACAAACTTATTCTTCTCCAAGCTATTTATCTGAAAGAGCAATGAGCATCAGAATCAATGTTTAATGTAGTACGAGTTCAACAGCCTTAGTGACTCCTGTATTCCTGACTACATCATTTTTGTAAGTATATACTTCTAAAATTCCTAAGCCTCTTTACTACTACAACTGCAAATGTTTGAAATTTTTGTGAGTTTCTGAACTAATTTCAGCTAACTTTAAATTGTTACCAACCAGAAAATATAAAAAAATCCCCACCCCCACCCCCAATCCACCTAAGCTCTATCTGTATATTTTCCACTACATTCCAATTTTAGCTTGTCAGTTAACTCCTGGAATTTTTCCCAGTTTATCTAGCTTCCCCTGCACTTCTGGGCTCCCTTTTCAAACTCTCTTCCCACTCCACAAGCATTACTGGAGAAGTTCCAAAAGATAAAGCCTGCAATAGAATATAGAAAGTTCCCTTCAGTTTATATGTCATTTGTTAAGTTCTTTTGTGGCCCAAAGTAATAACAATGTAAGGTCAATCTGTTAGGAAATTGAAAATCCTTCCAGCCTTGCAGTCATAGATTATTAACATTTTTAGCATGTTCTTTGGAATTTAAATTGTCTGCAGGAAGGCAAGATTGGAAAAGTAGAGTATCGGTTACACTTGTTTTCACATTCTTTGGTTTATTCTCTTTATATGTGAGTATTTCTTCATAAACAAAACAATGTAAGGGGTAAAGCCTTTTAGCTCAAATTAAAGGAACTTTGAATGAGTGCAGTCATCAAAACCTAACAGTAACTTAAAGATAAAAACCTTGCTTGCATTGAAATAAACGCCACAAAATCAGATGGTTAAAACTTGGATAGTTCTTAGTAAATTTTTGAAATCTAGGATGCATCTCTAATGTATGTAATGAAACAGTTTCTGTAACATGATAAAAAAAAAAATTTCAGATCTAACACTGCTCTTACATTCTTTATTGATGTTATTGTTCTGGGATGATCAGACTCTAGAGGGTATCTTAGCTAAGTAAATACATAAATAAATAGAAAAGGCAAAAAATCACATACTGTGTCACAGGGCCTAGGGGTTCTGTTACTTACTTGTTTCAAGATTAATTCTGAACATTTCAGTGAAATCAGAAGAGTTTGCTATTAATTTGGCATGTGGAAGTTACTCTTCCAAATTCCTCTCTTTGGGGCCTCTTGTACCAGTCATCTTAAAATGCATTGGCAGCTGAGTTAACACAAATGTCTGATGTAAAGGGTCAGAGAATCCCGCTGATATCAGCTAAGGAGAGAATCTTTTTAGTAGAAACTCTGTCATTATTAAGAAGTCATGCTTGTTAGAATTTCAGGTAACTATATGGAAATAGATCATTTATTTTAAAATGTAGTGCACATCACAATTAACATTGAATCATCAGTGAGGAATCTGCAGAGATACTTCTGAATGTATGGCTGTACTTTAATGTTATCTGAGGTATGTTTTGTGAAGTACTTTTTCTTCATGGTAACAGGAGTGAACATCCTTTGAAAAAACCTGTTTGGATATATTTAGCTGACCAATCTTTTTCTCCTTATGTGTTTCCTCCATGCTTCATTTGCACAAAGTTTATTTGTACCATGTCTTTTATAGCACCCATTCTTTGCTTTTATTTCACAGGTTGCCTGGGGCTATGTTCCCATTCTTTGTCAAGCACATTTGGTTCACTGCACATTTTTTTAGGAGCTGTGTCATTTTTTGTGATTGCTCATCTCTTATCAGTATCTTAAATATGCCCATTATCATTCATATTTTGCAAACGTGGTTTGTTATTTCCTACTAAATTAATAATATTTTTCTACTTCATGTTTCTATTAGTGGTTCAATTTCTCCTTTTAGCCAAACAGAGCTCATAGTTATAACACACAAACTCTCTTTTAAGTACAGAGGAGTTTG
Organism: Nettapus auritus; assembly: GCA_011076525.1. Lineage (NCBI taxonomy): Eukaryota > Metazoa > Chordata > Aves > Anseriformes > Anatidae > Nettapus > Nettapus auritus. The sequence continues at coordinate 17,070 of JAACYP010030716.1, forward strand.
TTTAGGATATGGCAACTACATAACTTCTGATACTATACATGGGACTAAACAGATGAAACTGAAAATCTGTATCAGTTGATCTGTAACAGTAACTCCATCGTATTCTTTTTGGCCAGTGCACTCATGGAATTAGAGTCAGGGTTAAGCTACTGATCTTCAAAACCTTACAGGCTTTGGTCCTTTCCTGCTCACTAACACATGATGGTAGTTAAGTGAATTCTAAAACAAATTGTTTCAGATTTTAAGATTACTATAAGGTTTTATTATGGTGTTGGAATACTGTCGTAACTCATTATTAATTTATAAAGATGACAGGAGAAATACCAGAGCTGCAAAATGAGCGGAAATACTAAATTTCATTTTACAGCCTAAAGAAAATAATTTAAAAACTTTAGAAGATGAGTTTATATTTTATAAAGAAATTTATTTATTTATTTATTTATCTAACTATGATCTGTTCTAGAATTTGGCAGGAACATAGGAGAAACCCTCGGAGTTTAAAGTTTCTGGCTGATCCCTAAATCAAAAACAGCTGAGCAGATTTAAATATTTTGTATAAACAAATTTGCATCCAGGCAGCTAACCTGCATGCCAGTTTTCAGTTTGACATTTTCTAAAATGATGGAAAAATGCTAAGCCCTTAATGCTAAATGGATTTAATAATGGAAATGATGACACACCCGTAATTACATGTATTGTGATTCTGCTGAAAGCTTCTTTATATGTCTAATCTTTCACTGTGGAGTTAAATATACAAATTCTTGAAAGGAGGAAAAAATGAATTTTATGTTGGAAATGCTAAACTGTACCAATTCTATATTCTCTTCTAGTTCTCTGTAGAACTGTAAAACAACTAGCTGTGTTTAAAATTTTAACTTAACATCAAATTTTCAGTCTTTTTGATTCACCTTTCTGATAAGGTATGGGTAAACAGATCCATGTAGATAATTTTTAATGTAGCAATAAAGAATTTACTAAATACTGGGTGCACATACTAAATACAAAATACTAGGTACTTCAGGCACACAGCAGAAGTTCCCTGTCAGCCTGTGGAGAGGCCCCTGGTGGAGCAGGCTGTCCCCTTGCAGCACATGGGTCCCACATAGAGCAGATCTCCACACTGCAGCCTGTGGAGGAGCCCCTGGTGAAGCAGGTGGATTTGGCCTGGAGGAGGCTGCGGCCCATGGAGACCCCACGCAGGAGCAGACCCCGGGCTGGAGCTGCAGCCTGTGAAGAGGAGCCCGTGCAGGAGCAGGGGGTCTGGGGGGAGCTGCTGCCTGTGGGGGACCCATGCTGGAACAGTGTACTCCTGATGGATTGACCCCATGGTATGGAGCCATATGGGAGCAGTTCTTGAAGAGCTGCTGCCTGTGGGAAGCCCATGCAGGATCAGTTCAGGAAGGCCAGCATCCTGTGGGAGGGACCCCATGCTGGAGCAGGGGAAGAGAGTAATCTTGAAGGAGCAGCGGACACAAAGTATTACAGACTGACCATAATCAAAATTGTGCCCTTATTCCCCTGTGCTTCTTGGGGGAAGGACATAGAAGAGTGTGGATAGGGGAAGAAGTTTTTAGTTTGTTTTCAGTTTCTCACTGTTCTAGTCATAGAATCACAGAACCAATCACAGAATCATAGAAACAGAATTATAGAATGGCTCAGGTTGGAAGCGACCTTAAAGATCATGTAGTTCCATCCTTCCTGCCATAGGTAGGGATGCCACCCACTAGATCAGGTTGCCCAGGACCTCATCCAACTTGGTATTGTACACCTCCAGGGGTGAGGCATCCACAGCTTCTCTGGGCAACCTGTTATATTTCCTAACTACCCTCTGAGTGAAGAATTTCCTCCAAACCTCTAATCTAAATATCATCTCTTTTAGTTTAAAACCATTCCCTCTTTTCTTATCTTAATCTGACTGAGCAAAAAGTTGCTCTCCATCTTTTTTTTAAGCCCCCTTTAAATATTGAAAAGCTGCAGTATGATCACACCAGAGCCTTTTCTTCTGTAGGCTGAACAGTCCCAGCTCATTCAAGCTTTCTTCATAGGAGAGGTACTCCAGACCTCTGATCATCTTCACGGCTTTCCTCTGGACCCATTCTAACCCGTCAACATCCTTCTTGTGCTGGGGGTCCTAGACCCAGATGTAGTACTCCAAGTGGGGCCTCACAAGGGTAGAGTGGAGAGGGACAATCTTGACATGCTGGCTACTCCTCTTCTGATGCACCCCAGAATGCAGTTGGCCTTGTAGGCTCCAAACACATACTGCTGGCTAATGTCAGGCTTTTCGTCCACTAGAACTTCCAAGTCCTTCTCTGCAAGGTCTCTCTCAATGAGTTCTTCTAGTGTGTAGTTGTGTCTGGGATTGCCCCAAACCAGTTGCATAACCTTGCACTTAGACTTGTTGAACCTCATTATGTTTATGCAGATCCACTTATCAAGCTTGTCCAGGTCCCTTTGGATGGCTTCCCTTCCTTCTGCAGTATCAGCTGCACCACTCAGCTTGGTGTCATCTGCAAACTTTCTGAGGGTGCACTAGTCTGCTAGTAATAGGCAATAAATTATATTAACCTCCTTATGTTGAGTCTATTTTGCCCATGACAATAATCATTGAGTGATCTTCCTGTCTTTACCTCAGCCTTTGAGCCCTTTCCATCATATTTTCTCCTCCTGTTCCTTTGAGGAAGTTGAGTGAGAGAGCACTTATAATGCCCACTGCCCATCAGGGTGAAACCACCATAGGCATCTTTGGAGTAGAGGTTTGCAGATTCTTTGGAAGTGTTTTTGGTTGGTTGGTTGTTAGGTTGTTTGTTTGTTTGTTTGTTTTTTTCCTGTGTCTCTTTCATTTCTCTGTGAAAATCTTCCAAAACTTGGCCAGGTTTTAACCACCTGAAAAACTAGACTTTTACTTTTTTTTTTACTTTTTTTAAAAAAATACTTTTACTTACAGAGACTGATTAGATAGACAATACTTGTCCCATAGCCAAACAATCTCTGTGTGCTGGTCAGGGCTCACACCTGTTCATGCAGAAAAACAAAACAAAACAAAACAAAACAAAACATCACACAGCACAGTAGCCCCTCATCTAAACAGAATGTCCTCTAGGATTTTTGGCCTCTGTGGTTTGCTGTGAGGATGAAGTCTGTTTCTCCAGTGCTTCCACATCAATGACTGGCAAAGCTCAAATAATATATCCAGAGGCAAAACAGAGGAATATAATCCTCCAATACCTTTTTTCCAAACTGCCATGTTCTGCAAAAACACTCCTGGACTTTTACTCTCTCTTCATAAAGCAGTTACTTCAGTTACAAACTCAGCTACTTTCCTACCTCTGTATCTTCAGTCTTTATCTCTGTATCTTCTCTTTACCCTTCTTGAGATGTAGAGATTAGTACTCCAGTCAGTACTCAAGATATGGGTGCCTCAGGGTTTTCTGTAGGGGATAAATGATACTACTCTTTCTGATCATGCCTAATATGTTGTGTGGGGGATATAAGGGGACTGGTTCCACTGATGACATTAAGTTAGTGATTTCAGAGAAGTACGAGTGATGATTCTGGAGCTGAAACTTTAAGTTCTAAATTCAGTATTGTGCAGGTATTATTTAGAATTTTTAAAAAATATATATGCATATTAATCTACTCTAAAACTGACTTATCCACTTACATATTTTCACACTCTTTTGCCCTTTGCGAGGGCATTCTGGAGTTTCTCAACATTGATATGTCATTTGACTACTCAAAGGACCTTAGCTTCATTCCGAGTCTTGCAAATTCCACTTCTTACTCATTAATCTATTGCAGATGAATATATGGAGAAAAACTTATCCCATCAATGATCCTGGGACAACCCCACATTTGTCTTCATTGTCCAAGAAATTAAGCCCTACTCCCATTCTTATCCTTTATTCAACTTTAAGCGCATAAAATAATCTTTCTGCCTATCCTGTGGTAACTCATTTTCTTCAATAACATTTGGTAGAGAGCTTTGTTAAAGGCTGTTGTATGCTTACAGTGACTAAATTTTTTAAAAGATTAGTTATTCTAGTGGTTTATATTAGTGGTTTTGTAACCAGAATTTCATATTGCTGGATGAGAGCTTTAACCAGGTATTTAGTGAGAGTAACACTCTGCCTGTCACACCTCCTTTCAAAAACATTAATACAAAAACTATAGATCCATAAAAAGACACTGAGCAAGAGCTATAGTCGCCATGCAATATGGAGAAGATGAGTTCAGTCACTTACATTGCTTGGAAGAAATGCGAAGGCCCAAGCATGAAGGATCAGTACAAAGAGGCTTGTAATCAAAATTTCAGAGGTGCCTAATTGAAGTAAGAGTGTAAGCCTATGGACAGAGTTTCCCATGTGTCTCTTTCCTGAGGGCTCTCTTTGGCAGCCCACAGAAATCCCAGCCCATAGCACATTAGCTGTAGTCAATGCTAGTGGAATTGAATTCTCCCCTGTATGAAGCATGTGGAACATAGGACCTAACCTATATTTCTGAACTCCTGTTTTGGACCTGATATCTTATTATTTATCCCTTGAAAGAAGGGTCAGAGGAACAGCAATAAGTTAATCTCAGCTCTGCAACATCTGACTTACAAGCACTCAACCTCACAGGGTCAAACACCTAAATCGTGAGAGAAGAGGCTTGTATATGCTGCCTTCTCCATTTCACAGAAGAGTCATAAATACTTTGTGGGATGAATCAGAACACTTTTTATGACACTTCTGAAGTAGGATAAGATTACTTAGTATATTAATAAGAGACTTCTAAAAAAAAAATCTGGAGTTGCAGGAAGTAGAGCTGATTTATTTGGAAGCATTTTTTTTTCTTAGAATTCAAAGTGATCTACTATTGTAGAAAAAGTGTTAAAGACATTGAACTGTTGAAGTTGTCATATTTAAGATGACATGTTGCTTGTCTGTCTGGTCCTGAAAGATTGCATGGTGTTTTTCACAGAATATTGTTATTAGCCTTCATCTCCTGGCTAAATTCCAATTTGGATAATTACAGTCTGCTATCTAAATTCTCTAAGCAGAGTATGTTAAATAACCTTCTACACCTCCTTTCCACACCAATCTTCTGAGGGGCATTTATGTGATTTATTAAATAATAGTTCTGCTTAATCTCAAAGGTAGCTGCTTCTAATGTTAGGGTAAAGTGACTCTTTTGGAAGGTGTGTTGACTACTCAGTGCTAAATGACAAATTACACAGCTGTGCTGGTGGTGCTTGCCATGTATAAAGACTTCCTTAGTGCTGTACAAAAGGAAACTACCTCCTTATCAAGATAGCTGCAACTTAATTTAGAGCTCATGGAAACTTTTTAGATAAACAATATAACATATTCAACACAAGAATACAAATATGAGTCTGGAGAAATTTAAATGGAAAGTTTCATAAATGTTGCAAGATTTTGTAGTTTTAAATAAAGATTCTTTATTCAAGAGAAGAGATATATACACAAAACTACAGTACACAAGAGAACGTAGAGGTGTAAAGCTGTGCAAAAGATTTAAATTTGTTTCTCATATGAAAAAAAAAATCAAAGGGACAAAAACTGGTCAGTTGGACATGTTATGAAATCAGATAGTATCGGTACTGCAATAAATGGATGAAAAGGAAACATTTCAAGTGGAAAATTTTCTTCTGTATATGATTCATTCAGTACTTTGATATAAAAATAAAATAATAAGATAAGAAAATAATTTCATAATTAATCACATTATTGTTCAAAGTGCTTTTGAACGGTCCTAATTATTGGACTAGAAGGATTTAGAGAGAATTCGTTGTGTTTCAACACATAGTTCCATCAAAACCTGGTGTTTGTTCCTCCCTCTCTACCCCATGGTAAATAGTAGCCTTCACCATTAAAGAGAGAGATGAACTAAAGAGAGTCCATAGAAATGTTCTGCCTCAACAGATGCTCTAATGTTCTCTGTGCCTGGGGGCACAATTGTTTTAAACCAGAAGAAACCCTCTCCTGTATAACTTCTTCCAATCTTATTTAACTCGCATACAATACACTCTCTCAAGCCAGAGAAGATTTTTGCTCTCCATGAAGAAAGGACAACAATGTTAACAATTTTGTTCATGATTATCCCGTGATATATTTGGCAAACTCTGTATAGGCTCATGGGAAATTTTTATTTTTGTGGGTTTTATACTAAACAATTCATTGTGTTTAATGCAAGTTGATAGTAATTCTAAGACTCCTGGTACTGTTTGGCATTAGTTTAGTTCAAGACAGATCTATCATAATAAAACTCACATATGTTCATCCTTAAACCATATCTCTAAGTTTAGTCATGTGTTAAAAAACAAACAAACAAACAAAAAAATCCCAAATACATTTTACATAGTTTTATGTGTAAATTAGGTATTCATAAGTTCAATGCATTCCTGGATTAAATGGAAGTAGGGTTTATATTTATCACTGTTTCATTTAGATCTGATTTAAGAAAAGAGTGTTCCTACAGTGCAGATAATGTTTGGATTGTTATCTCAAAGCTTGAGAATTTCTCTGATGTTACAGAAGCATAGAGACCTTTTTGACCTGGTTATTATTGTGATTTACTGTTGCCAAAAGCTGCATTAACAGCTATTCCAGTTTTCTCCATACAGAATTTTCATTAGTTTAGTTTCATCTTTGAATACAAAATTAATACATACTAGTATAACACAATATGCACAGTTCCAAACAAAAATTACTGGCTTCTTACAGGGGAAAGAAAAAGAGAATTTCTCCTTTAAACAGCTTCATTACTGGTAGGTTAGCAAAACCTCAGCTTCTTGATTTGTAATTTATTTAGAGACTGCTGAAAAATCAAGTTATACATAGTTTGAAATGTACTTCAAAGTCTTCAGTTTTTTACAACTATGTAAGACATTGTGTTCAAGGGATATACAGCTGTCCTTTGCTAAAGAAATTACAAAAATAATAACTTGCAGTTACAGGGTCAAATATCATCTGCTTTAATTACTTTAAACAGATGGAAATCATGAATAATTATTTATAAAAATATTTATATGCCCTTTCTAAGATTATTATTGTAGGATTTATTTTTCTCAGTCATATAAATAAAGTAAAAAAGAGCAAATATTATCATCTAGCATGTGTACATTGAGAAATAGCAGTGGTTTTTATTATAACTGTTCTGAGAGGCTGGATGGTACAATTCCAGTGCAGACTGTGCAAAAATAACTGAAGTTTAATATCAAACTATATTGAAGGATTTATTCCCATATTTCCAACTATTTCTTCATTTTTATTTTTGTGTTTCACTACTACACGTTGTGAAGCTAAGTTTCTGGGATTTAGATTTTACACTGGGACAAAAAAAAAATAAAAAAATAAAATAAAAAAAAGCTCTCTTTAGATAAACTGTAAGGAAATGCTTGGTTTCTCTCTACTTTGAGGGAATTTAAGTGGACATCTTACTGATTTTTCAGTATTGGAGCTATTAATATGTTACTGTGCTGTTTGGGAACTGACAGAAGATCACAGAAGATCATTGCCAAAATTGTGAGAATTAGAGTTTTTTTTTCTTACCTGAAAGAGTTACTTTTTCTGAGAATTATTCTACTTTCATATTTGCCTCATTTTTCACTTTGCATGTATATGCTTTTTTTTTTCTAACTTTCAGCTCAATAATATATTTTTGTATCTGAAACCAAACATTTCCCTGCTGTTTAGTGGAGTGAATAATCTTATTTAAAACACTGAAACACACACAATTAAAACCATAGATGAGTAACCATATCAACTTCACCATTTAGACCCACGCATCCGCTCGATGTTTCATCCTTCTGAGCTTGCTGAACATCTGTGTTAGGTACTGAAAATCTCTGTGTCTATTCATGCAACCATGGAATATCATAATATGACCAAACTTACAGAGATACATAAGCTAAAATAATTTAAGTTACTTCCCACAACCATCATCACATCTCAACTGAGTGACAGCATGTACTTGAATTGCTGTTGTCCTTGAACGATCACTGAATAAGTCCATGAATGTTTGCTTTCCTCTTTCCCTTACTTCCTACTGTGAACTCAGTCCTCTGTAATGACATATTTTCTCTCTCTCACTTTTTTATTTTATTTTATTTTATTTTTTTATATTTTTTTTTATTATTTTTATTTCTCTGTTATTTCCCCCATTTGGGATGGGGGAAAGAATCAGAAAGGTAAAAGCACAAGAACTCATGGGTTGAGATAAAGACATTTTACTAGGTAAAGTAAAAAACTCATGCACAAGCAAAGCTAAGAAAGGAATTCATTCACTGCTTCCCGTTAGCAGGCAGATGTTCAGCCAAGCAGGGCTCATAATGTGTAACAGTTTCTTAGGAAGACAAATGTCATCACTCCAAATGTGCCGCCCCCCTCGCCCCCCCCACCCCCCCCTTTTCCCTATCCTTTATTGCTGAGCCTGACACCAAATGTCATGTGACATCCTTTTGGTCAGTTTGGGTCAGTTGTCGCAGTTGTGTGCCCTCCCAGCTCCTGGTGCACCTGGTGCACCTCCAAGCCTCCTCACTGGCAGGGCAGCATGGGAAGCGGAAAAGTCCTTGGCTCCGTGTAAGCACTGCTCTTCAAAAACAAAAAATACTGGTGTGGTATCACCACTATTTTCATCAAAAATCCCAAACATACCTTCATATGAACCTCTATGAATAAAATTAATATTATCCCAGCCAAAACCATGGTATTGGGTTAAAAGTCAGTGCTTCTATGCTAAGGTTATTTCTATTACAAGTGATATAATTCTTTTGTGTCTCCCTGTCATTTTCTTCCCTCGGTTGGGAGGCGTATCTGATGGTGAGCCAGCCTAACTGCTCACCTGCACAGGCAAGCAGACCTGCAGGGAACACCAACAGCTCCTCTGCAGAATACAAAGCAGCCATGCAGAGTGAAGTATCCTCTGTGCTAAGTAGGCCATTTCCCACCATATTATATCAATTTCACACTATGTTATATTGTGAGCCTTAAATGACTGAATGTCCCCTTTGAACATTCAAAGGTTTCCTACTATGCTAGCTCACTGTTATTGCTTTCTACATTGCGTTGTGGCAAATTAGTGGAATATACTGTAAGAAACAGAAGATCATCAGCATCTTATTTCCATACAAACATCATATTATTTTCAAATTATCCTCTTTATGCTTCTATTTTTTTTGCGATGTTTTCCACAGCCTCTATGAAGTCTGCCCATTCTATCTGTATTTTCCTATTAATGTTTTGTTGCATAACATAACAAATATTTTTGCTACTTTTATTCCCTTGAACATAAGAACTAAATTACACTATGGTAAGAACATTAATAACTATTCACTATTGTTTTACCAGCCTTACCAAGCTAGTCAGAAAAGTTAAGATAAAAGTGATAAAAACTGTCAACAAAAATGCAACTCTACACTTTCTTACTGTATACAAAATATTTGAGGATGGCTTCAATATTCCTATGCATATCACTTAACCTAAAAATTTATTGCAAATTTCTGAGGCTCATAATGCTTTTTGGCAACTGTTCCTATGCAATCCCCTCTGCTAGAGAACAAGAAAATATAGTCATGATGAAGGCCAGTTTCCCCAGCAGCTGTTTTCTTTACTCTAATATGTTCATGGAGTCTCCTTGGCTTATGCCCCTTACTCTATTCTGCTTGCGTTTTATGAAGTCACTTGCACTTCAAGCGGCATGTGAAGTGATTTTTCTAAAATTAACATAAAGATAGAAAGCTAAACTATTTACAGTTACAAGTGTCTTCATTATCGACAATGTCTGAACTGCAGACATGCTGAGACATAATGGGGAATCACAGCTTCAGGGAGCCATCTGTAAGATCTCAATGCAAAATCATTCAACCCAGCGAAGTTAAAGCAGAAGGACGTCTCTTAACTTTTCCAGCTGAAAAAAAAAAAAAAAAAAAAAAATCTAATGAAGTTTACAGTAGAAAAAATAGATTTCCATTGTACTTTAAATTTATCTTATCTTGGACTATTTTCTTCAGGCTTTCATGCCATGTATGATATTAATATTATACTTCTGGTATGGAAGATGTTAACTTACATACTGAAAAGCATTTCACTGCAAAATCCAAAAATAGGAAAATATGCAATTATGGCACTTTTTACTTTTGTATTGTTGACTTTACTGTCTGAAAAAATATTTCACATAGTCTGTGATATTAGTATTTATAATGGGAAATGCTGGAACCTTACTGTTAGCAGTGAAAAAAAAGTTTAAGCCATCCTTGAAGTAGACTGAATTGTCCATTGCTCCATATCAGTAAATGTAAGATTAGTATGTGCAAGTAAAAGGGACTAAAATATGCAAAGAAGCAAAATCAAATTATATATATATATTTACAGAACTGGTAATTGTCTCATATTGCTTCAAAAAGTAAGCATTCTAAAGGGTGTCATTAAATAAATTAGTAAAACAATCATATATGTTGATGTTCTTCAGTTGCCATTTGGTCAGCCATAGCAATAGGCAGGAAATAGAGAAAAAATATTTAAATAAAAAATGATCCCATAATCCCATAACAAGTCTTTTAAACACAGAAACTCACAGAGATTACCGTACTTACCACACTCTTTCAGGATTATAAACCCTGTCTAATGCTGATACAAACAACACAATACTCCTGATTCATACTTCAGGTTTTTGCAGTAGCTAAAATCAAGAGAAATAAATATCAAAGATATAAGTAGTGAAATATCTTTAAATACCGCACTAAGTGCTTAGAACTATAAAACACAGAAATATTTCTTTTTCATTGTTATAATTACAATATTAAAAATAATTTTCAATGAAAATAATCATAGTTTCACATTAAAAATAAGCTACAAATAGTTTCACATTAAAAATAAGCTACAGTTTGAACTGGTGGAAAAGGACGGAGGTGTGTGGGGAAGAAGGTGACACCAGGCAGATGATCTACTCATCCTTTTGGTTTATTTTTAATATAAAAGACAATTTTCACTTCCCTCTGTCACTGATCAACACCAGCAGTTTCCTCAGTCATGTTTAAAAGCTGCATTTCATGCAGTGTCAACTAGTAAACATTGGCACTGTTTCTAGGTGGAACTGTGTTATACTGTAGAAACAGTATCTTTCACAGAACAGTAGTTTCCTAATAATCTCTGTCACAGCTAACTTTTTCTTAAAGGATTTTCATAATGCTTCTTAGTTAAAAAATGTGGTAGTTCTTTCTAGTTATTAAATGTATGTATGTGGATGTATCAAAAGTACAAAGCTTCCATGTTTATTATAGTGATTTTAATTGATCATCTTTTCATTGTCAATATGTTAGATCTCACATGCATTTACATTACTAGTACAATGTGAAATGTAGTAACAAAGAATCAGGCTCATTTTTCTTGGTGGTTTCTCTTCATCATATTATCTGTTTTAAAGTGACTTATTAGAAACATTATTTGATAGATTCACTCTATTTCCTAATAATAGCTGCCTTATCTTACACATTTCTAGTTGTACTGTTTCACAGACATTCAAAATGTGTTTTTCTCCATTTTGGGATAACAGCCTTACATTCAAATACAGAGAATGCAAGAATGACACAAACAGGATATTGTAGAAACTCCTGGTCCAAAAGTCCACAGGGAGAGTAGAGTGATATATCAATTAAAAATTAGTATATATAAAATAAAAATGGTAGGAAGAAAAAATAAGAAAAATGTTCCTAGAAGAGGTTCTAGAGGCCGCTGGACCAGAACAGACCAGACAAAATCTGTAATTCTGTGATTCTAACTATACATTTTCTTAACTCTATCATGCACTGCCATTTGGATTATCTTCTGTCACAAAATTTATTACCATTTGTTATTTTGTCAGTATATTAAGTCTACAAAATCTTCAGTTATTAGCAGTACTGCTTTGTAAATTCCCACTACATGTCTCTCAGTGTCACATATAGACACATGGCATTCTGCTACCCCCATAGTTGTTTTGGGTAGCCTTTGTTAATTTATAGATATGCTATGAACATTCTGCTTAACAATCTGTAACCTATTGTTTAGCAGTATTGTACTTAAAACACTTTATACCTCTGTAAACAATTATATATTTTTATTATTATTTTTCAGTCATTCAAAGCATTGCTTTGATCTATCAGTTGCCAGAGAAAAAAGAGGATAGCCAATCCAGGACAAAACAGCAAAAGCAGACTCATTAAAATTATGCACATCCACATATTGGCTTTCTAATATAAAATATCTTTATTATTTAGAAAATATCTGACACAGAAATAATACATTAAAAGAAGAAAAGGAAAATGTCAAGAGCTAAAAATACTAATTTAATGTGTGAATGCGTACAGATTGATACAGGGGTTCTATTACAGTGAGCAGATCAGCTCATGTGACAAAAGTTCATGCTGACAAGTTTGGTGGAAGTTTGGCTTCTTCTTCTTCTTCTTCTTCTTCTTCTTCTTCTTCTTCTTCTTCTTCTTCTTCTTCTTTCTTCTTCCAAGAGTTTCTATTTTTTTTTTTCCTAGTAAGTTAGTATATTGTACACTACTTTCCAGTACTGATCTGCCAGCTATCTGAAATAACCAGACGATTGCAATAATTCATAAATAGAAGTGGAAAATACTAATAAATAAATAAATAAATAAATAAATTTAGTTTAGTTATTTTTTTTTCTTTAAACTTAAAAATAATTCCTTTTACTATGTTAAAATATTAAATGAAGCTAATTATAAATGATAGGTATGTTTATTCAAAACCATTGGAAAAAATATTTTATTAGAGCAAGGGATTTTTATGAGAGTAATTAGTACTCACTGAAATGTATAAATAACAATAATTACAAAACATATGTGCAAGGTCTGCTAAATATGTCTAGTAAAAAGCAATTAATATTTCTGTTTTATTTCTTTTTCTCTTTATTCTTTTTTTTTTTTTTTTTTCCTAACATGATATCAGAATTATTGCTTATCTGAGTCTTTCCTGTCTCTGTGCAGTGCACAGCACAATCACACCTTGTATATCTCGATGCTTCAGGAGTATTGTCATATAATAATGGTGGAAGCTATGCATATAGTTAATTTACAGGGTCTGAGAAGCACAGTTGCTATTTAGTGCTACCAAATTATAATTTTGCATTTGCAATGGCAACAGCAAATTATGTCAATTTTTTGTAGACATTCATGACAAAAGGAGATTCACACAGAAGAATCAAACATCATCTCTGTGGAGTTCTTGACCTAGAAACAAACTGGACTTTAAATGTTTAAATCTCATAAGCATAGTTCAATAAACTGGCTAAAGATTAATCAAAACACACAGAACCATAGTTTACATAATTAACTTCAAAACATTTTTTTTTTTTTTAAGTCTATAGTGGAAAATATTTCTCTTGAACATCACAAACAATAACAGGAACTTTGTCATCTCTTAATCAGTTACAAATTCATAACAAAGAGAAATTTAGCATTTCTTGCAGGATATTTTTTTCTGACATGAAATAATGAACAATGAATTTTAATATTATATATAGTATATTCTGTAAAAATATGCCTACAAATCTGTAAATATCCTGATCTTTTTCAAGTGTGCACCGGGAAGGTTTGTACTTCTGTCCACATTTCATTTAATACATGTGGATCATACATCTCTGGCAAACATTATTAATTTTGATATCTTCATCCAAAACTCCCTTCCTTGGGCTGCAGAAAAATACAACTACAGAATACACTGATTTCTACTCATGCAGAAATCCCAGAAAAAAATGGGCCAACCCTCCCACTCCACTCCCCATGCTCTCCTTGGAATACTTTCAAATCCATGTATAAAAGGCCAGCTGTAGCAAACAACCAGTATGAAATGATCACCATCATAACAGAGAACAGTAAAACAGAGCTAAAGTATTTATAATTATTATGTTTTGCCACTACATTACTATCATTTAGTCATAAATAGGTGTGTAAGATACTATTTTTAGCTCAATTTTTAAATTTTTCTTATAGCAATTTTGCAAGGGTAAAAGGGACTGCAAAATAGAAGAAAATCAGACTCCAGTAATGCAGTCTTAGGCTCTATTATCTGTCTTGCACTTTCACATCACAGTGTCTTTGCTGTGGGAAGATATTCTGTCCTGATATGTAGTGGCTATATGGCTATACCCATTAGAAGTTCAAATTAATGTAAAGTTTACATTATTTCCCACACAAACCCTTTTTTTTTTTTTTTTTTTTTTTTTTTTTTTTTCCTGAGGTTTAGAGGTTGTTGTCCTTATTTGCCACAGTTGTATTGGCTAACAACAATCATAGTATTAAAGGCAAGGAATTCTACTCAAAGCACTACATCTATATATATATATATTGATGTATAAATCAAGAAACCAGAGGAGAAAAAAATTAAGTGATTATTGATGTCAGAACAAAAGATATTTTATGACTTGCATTCTTGATCTCCCTTTCTCTTCCAGTAAATATATTTTTTCACTCTTCTTTTTGCTAGACAGCAATTGAATGATTACAGTTGGAGAACTGGAAAATGTCCAAGAACCATATTTTGTTTTTTAGGGAAATCTAGAAGACAATTGAATTCCCTCAGGCAGAATTGAGAATTTCTGAAGCAGGAATAATGTTATAATTATAAGCTTCATTGTAGTGTTTTTGCTTTCTGTTGTTGTTGTTATCTGGGAGAACAGAAAGAGGAACTGAGCGTTATGTTCATTTGGTATATTTAACATAAAGTTGTGACCTTCATAGAATTTTATGAGACCTAATATATTAGATATATTTTGAGAATGCCCAGTAGTTCATGTAGACACGAGCAAATGGATGGCCTTGATCCTCTCGAGGGTTCTCAATCACAGGAATATGGAAGCACAGCAAAGAATATTCAGAGTGAATTTTAGGCAAATTAGGAACTTTTATGCAAAATAAAAGATTGATTAAAATATAAATAAAATACTTTTGAGTGTATTCTCCTCCGCCCCCCGAAAAAAAAGGACAATTTTTATAGATAGCAAATATAGATCACAAATTTAATTATCTAAATCCCATGTTATGCAGTGGTGATACTGGAAGATGAAGAAGTATCTTACAACATAACCTATACAATTTAGTGTGTACATGTTATTCAGATGCCCAATCCATCTCTTCCTAACATTGCTGGGGTCCTATCTTAAAATGTTATTTATATGACTTGTTGTGATTTACATAAATAGCTCACTTGATGACTTCAAAAGTATTAAGCAAGAATAAAAAACAAAAACAAAAAACACAGAACTGTGTCATGAATTATGCTGATTCACACCAGATAATAATTCGCCTATCCTGGAGCTCCATATATTTATTTTTATTTTTTATTTTTATTTTTTTGTGAATATCTAACCTTTATACCTTTATTCCTCTTTTCCTCTTGGCTAAAGGAGTCCAGGCATTTAAGGTTATGTCAGATCTAATTTTTTTTTTTTTTTTTTTTTTTTTTTTTTTTTTTATGGTGGCCAAGCAGACTTTATGACTTCAAAGAATCATAGAACGCCTTGGACTGGAGAGGACCTTAAAAATCATGTAGTTCCAACCCCCATGCCATAGGCATGAATGCCACCCACTAGATCAGGTTGCCCTCATCCACCTGTTCCAGTGTCTCACCACCCTCTGAATGAAGATTTTTCCTCCTAAAATCTAATCTAAATGTCCCTTCTTTAGTTTTAAACCAGCCCCCCTTTGTCTTATATTTACCTGTCTCAGCAAAAAGTTATTCTCCATCCTTTTTATAAGCCATCTTTAAGTATTGAAATGCTGCAACGAAGTCTCTCTGGAGCCTTCTCTTCTTCAGGCTGAACATCCCCAGCTCTCTCAGACTTTTTTAATAGGAGAGACTTAGGAGGTTACACCTCACAGTTAAGAGACTCAGTTCTTCAGAGGTACTTCAATTACAGTTGCATCAGTAGTTTTACAAGTAATTTACTTCATCTCCAGCTTAGTCTGACATTCTTTATTCCCCAGTACTTTGTAAAAACAACTGTAGGTAAAAAGAATATTTGGATAACATCAACACTTGAGACAAAGCACATCATGGACAAATCTACATGCTACATATCTATTTTATCCACCACTGTAAGTTTTGGAGGTTTGTAGGCTGGAGAACTGGAAAAAGAGTTAACTTTTTCTATAAGGGAATAGGTTTTTGATTAAGTCAAAAGAGTATCTTAACAACTACAAAAAATATTTGAATTAAAATACCTTCTCTTAAAATTCTTACGTAGTGAATTATTTGAGTAACCAGGATTAGACCATTATTGCTGAATAATGTATGGCTTATTCCAGGAATTATATTTGCTTTGCTGGGTGGATATTTAATGGAGTGTGCAGATCTTATTTTCATGTTGGTGTCTACCCTTCCTCCCCCTGGCTCTGTAAATTCCCAATTACTGCATCAGCAGTAATTCATTGGCCCTGCATGAAACGGCAACATGCGAAAAACAGTAACTGCTCTGTTTCTCATAGCTGAGTTCAAGCCAAAGCAACTCTTTGTGCTGTTAGGGATTAAACCTTCTCTATTCTGTGCTACAATGTCTACAGAAAAACTTGGCATACACATGGACTTTATCATCTATATTGCTGAGAGAGAGAGCTGCTTTCATTTACTGTACACAACTGCTGAAACTAAACCAGCTGGACCTTGTGTGTGTATTTTGTTTTGTTTTGTTTTAAAAAAGAAGAAATGTTCACAATAATAATAATAAACTGTAATATTTCAGTGCTCAAGAAAATAATTGGATACGGTTACTTTATTTTTAGTGCATTTTGATAATTGGAAATCAGTCACAACTTCTGGTCTTTTGCTCTTAGCAGACTTGTGACATTACTTATCTTGTATTTGCTAATTCATTGTCATAAACCTGATGAGTCTAAAAATCTTTGTTTATGGGATGTATGAGAGGAACAGAGCTTGTGAATTCTGAATTGCATCATTTTCATCTTACATAAAATTATTTTTACAAGTTACATATAGTTTTTCTAGTTGCATAATGGTTCTAATGCACAAAATAAAGCACAAAATAAATGTTCCAATGTTTATTTCAGATACAATAATTTCTTGCTACAGCTTCACCTTTACTGAAAAAATATTTTGCAAGCAGAAAATTATTTTTTCAATCCCCAAAGTTATATCCTAGAGACCAATTAATATTTGCAAGAGATCCTACAATCTTGAGCTGAAACACTAGGGAAAATTAAGTAGCTGTACTTTATGACTTAAAATATCGATCTATATATTCTTGCTTCTGTATTGGATCCTGAACACACCAGTTTAATTTCATTAAATAATAAATTAACTAATTCCTGGTCTTTTTCCATCAAACTGAATGGCAAAACTCTCCCAGGACTGGAAGGACAAGACAAAATTCTCAGTATGTAAAGCTAATTGGGTGGGTAGATCCAATTATGTGTGTAACAGAGAACAAACATCATTCACTTGCTTCCCTAGTAGTGTTGTCTTCCCCTTTTATTTCCAGAGGCCTTCTAAAAAACTGGACCAGAGCTGCGTTTAGCTTAGGTAAAAGCTTAGATTGCTCCTAGTGCCTTTTATTTATTAATTTATTAATTTATTAATTTATTTATTTTAACAATTCTAAAGTCATTTCAGACAGTTTTTTAAATGTCACTGAGATAAACTTGCAGCCTGTGCATCACTTTTATTAAGCACTTATTTTGAAAAGCTAGAGAAATGTGCATGGAATTAATTTCTATGTAAGGAAGGATTGGTTTTGCATTCAGAAATTAACTAAGGAGATAGTAAGAAAAAGTGCTGGTGAAATGAGCAGGGAGCTATATTTCTCCATACATCCATCAATCATAGAATTTTACACTTGGATTTATGCTTCCATTGTTATACTGAAGATTATTCAGTGTTATATGCTATATTTCCCAGAGAATACCTTCCAGAATATTTTAGAGCTAAAACAATTCCATCTGAAGAAGAAACAGAATTTCTTTTACTGCTGATATTTTAGAAGATTATTTTTGAAGTTTTTTTGGTAGAGATATTTGACTTGAAAGTACAAGAAAATGAACAGAAATTAGAAAAACAACAAAAAAAATAAAAAAAAGAAATTAAAAAACAAATATTAACTCTATCTATATTAACCCCATAGTTTGTTCCTATTTGGCAGCAGAAAGTGTCTTTCACAGTCTTATGCATAAAGTTCATGTTACATTAAAGTCAGTGATAGTTCAGCACATACTTTAAATTAGTCAATTAAATTTAAGTATTTTAGTGAATTACAGTGTTTGTTGTGTTTGTTGTTGTTTTATTTTGTTTTGTTTTCCTAGATGTTTCTTGGATTTTAACATATGAAACATCCCTGGGCAACAGGTAGCTGTTATTCCTTTTTCTATTCATGCTGTAAAAACCAAATAACAACAACAAAGAGCAAATAAATAAAAGAATTTGGCCAGAGCTGGTGTTTGTGTGATAGTTGATGTGAGTTGATGTTGAATTAATTTTCAGAATAGATAGTTCCCTTCTGATCAAACTACTAGGCAAGAGATTTTTTACAAGCCTATCTTGTATGATTTGCAATCTGTCAGTGACAAGGTTTTCCTATCCTAGTTCCATATCAATCCTCTTAAATATCCAACATACTATTTTTTTTACTACTTTTAAATTTGCAATGAGTATATCAAGATTCCCAGATTTTTCTCCAACATTTCAATACACTTATTTCTGAAGAGATACATTACCTTTTGGTTGTAAACTGCCTATAGGCCATAATGCATTTTTAATTCTCCACACTGTTCATCAGTATTCAGAACTGACCCAACAAAACTACTTTGAAAACCAGAGTGCCACTTTTAAGCATATTGGATTTTTTTTTTTTTTCTCTCTCTCCCACTTATGACCTGTTCCTGTGTGATTCATACTTTATTTAAATATGCCTTTGGCTTTCATAGCATCTCCATGTCTTCCATTGTTGGAAATCAAACTCAGTAATTAAAGAAAAATCTAACCATTCATTTCACTGAAAACTGAGCCAAAAAGGATGACTGCAAAATGCAGGCTATTGCATATTAGAACAAGCTATTCTATAAACTACAGAGTTTTAATTGCTTAATAATGGATGCTAAGTGAATAAGTAGGTAGTGTGCTGAATTTTTAAGATATTTATATTTTCTGGCAAAATTTAGTATTGTAGGCCCTAAGTACTGACCTAGTCTTGTTCTTATGTCAGACACTTCTAGTGTCTGCAAAACAAAGGAACTCTGTCAGTGCTAGGTGCTGCTGAAAATCCTATCCATTCTGATTAGTAGTACTTATTCATTTCTATTATATTTTATGGACGCAAAGCCTCATATAAACAACTTAAGGGGAAAAGCCATGCTTTCACAGTAATGTTAAGCATTTAATTAGCGCCAACAATGAGTGACATATAAAACTGCAGCTTCAGACAAAGCCTTGTAGTCCCAAAAGCACTGCAATACATTTAAGTTAAAACTGAACTAAATGAGGATGAATAAATTAACATGTCTTTGAGACAGAAAAACAACAGATAAAAAAAACACTTAAGTGTCACAAATATGTATTTATTTTGATCACTGCTTTTATATTCAAAAAATTCTGCACTTTTTTTTTTTTTTTTTTTTTTTTTTTTTTTTTTTTCAGTAAACATTCTATGCTTTAATTTCAACGAATTAAGTGAAAGGTATAAAATATGACCTAGGCTGCCACATTTCCCTCATTTATTTTTGTGTTGTGCTCTATAATCTACATTTTGAATTAGTTAATTAGAAAGTAGGTTACGCAGTTTGAATTTGTAAACCCTTTGACTGCACAAAAATATAACTACAGTGCTAATTTGAGATTGCCTGGATTTCTCTCTCTAGCTTAACCTTCATACCTCTCTCCACTGGCCTGTCAGTCAGACATACTTTCCTCTTACCCCTCCCAGTGAAGGTACTTGAACAACATGACTGACAGTTAACTTGGTCTTCTTTTTTTTTTTTTTTTTTTTTTTTTTCTCTCTTTGTGCTGTTCCTAACCCCCTCTTCCTCTGACTAATTTCAAAAGATAGC
Organism: Nettapus auritus; assembly: GCA_011076525.1. NCBI lineage: Eukaryota > Metazoa > Chordata > Aves > Anseriformes > Anatidae > Nettapus > Nettapus auritus. The sequence goes on from JAACYP010030716.1 coordinate 37,126, forward strand.
AAATGTATTTCTCAACTTTCTTTGACAAATTTCAGCCACAGCAGCCTGATCTATTTCAGCATGTTTACACAGATTTTCAGAAGTGAAGATACTTAGCTTTGGCTTAAATCTGTATTGTAAATATGACCCTGACAAAGAATGCTGTGGAGTAACTGCAAGCAGAGCTGCCTGTGTGTATGCTAGGGCAAACTGTCAAGGGAAGAAAAGAAAAGCTGCAGAAAATGTGGAGAGAAAGCTTGGTGTTGTCTAAAATGGAGATTTCAGATATACTCTGTGTGACTAAACCTTACCTCTTCTAATTTAGCACAGTTATTTATTTATTTATTTATTTATTTATTCTTACTTGTAATTGAAGTAAATAAGAAGAAAATGAAATCCAAAATGTCATTTGAGTAGTCCAATACATACCAAAATCTTCTTATCAAGTTAGAAATCTAGGTCATATGACTGAAAAACTATGATAACTTTATTCCTCTTTATTCCTTTTTATTATTATTATTATTCCTTTTCTTCTTCTGACTCTTACAAAATAATCCCTTGGACAGAAATCAAAACCAAAATGATCTGCAAAGTCTGAGCCAGTTATAGTGCGAGAATAAGGAAAGAAAACTGCAAGAAGGAGGAAATCGGGTAGAGTGGGCCCTGCATTAAATTCATGCTTTCCACCTGTGGAACTGGTTATTAATCTTTCTGTCTCAGGAAAGAAAAAGGTTCTTCACATTTCAGTAATCCCCCAACTGTGCTTTATGAGCCAGATATTTGTCCTGCAATTTTGTCATGTGTGCCACGGCACTGCAAGCAGCTCACAAATTACTTGCTGAGGTCAATGACATTGCTAATTTCTTCTTACTTAGGGAATCCAGCAGTGACCAGCTTAATTAAGTGCAAGTTGGATTCTACTTCTACGCAAATATTGCTGATAGTTATACAAACTAGCAACAGAAAGAAGACAAATAGTCTGCTAAAAGCTGTATGTGCTATTTTACACTTTTTGCCTCTGGTAATATAGTTGGATGAGACATTTTGGTCATTAAAGATAAGACTTGTCCAAGGGCTATTCAGTATACATGAAGCATAACTTTAGTGGCCTATTTCATTCATTTTTTAATATATATTTTATTTTGGTTTGCTTGATTACTATTTTTTTTTTTTTTTCAGACAAGTGTAGCTAAGATTGAAGTTTGAGCCAAAGGGATTATTTATGAACATCTCTAAAATGTTGCAGTTGGGATGGCATTGAATCCACTTTCCCAGTCTAAGTCTTCAGGGTGTATTCAAGCATGCTGTAAGAAGATGAAATCCACCTGCTAAGCTAATTTCTATTATTTAGGTAGTAGGAAGGCAGGTTTAGCTACCTACTTATAAATACAGATTCAATCCATATTTATTTCCAATAAATGGGATCTGCCAAAGAAATGGAACGGAGGCTGCTCAAGTATGCCTACAGAAGTGGCTACATTCCTGATAGAGTTGAGGTGGTGGATAGTCTAGGTCCTGATTTGCTTGTGAGTTGTACAAAAGTTTCAGTGGGGAAATGTGACAGGTTCTTAGAATCATAGAATGGTTTGGGTTAGAAGGGACCTTAAAGATCACATAGTTCCAACACCCATGCCATGGACAGGGACACCTCCCACTAGACCAGGTTGCTCAAAGCTCCATCCAAACTGGCTTTGAACACTTCCAGGGACTGGGCATTCACAAGTCCTCTGGGCAACTTTTACTGTTGTCTTACCACCCACTGAGTAAATAATTTCTTTCTAATATCTAATCTAAATCTACCCTATGATAACTTAAAACTATTACTCCTTGTCCTCTCACTACAATCCCCGATAAAGATTCTCCCTCCAGCTTTCTTGTAGGCCTCATTTAGGGAATACTGAAAGACCCTTGTCAGTTCTCCCTGGAGCCTTCTTCTCCAAGCTGAACAAACCCAACTCCCTCACCCATGTTCATAGGTTCCCTATGCATTCTTACTCAGAAAGCAGGGTCCCACATTTGAATCCAGTTTCCATTGACAGCAATGTCTGCACAGTTCTGTTGCTTGTTTTTGTCCCACTTCAATCAATTCTACTCTTCTTGTACCAAATGTCTTCTTGTACCAAATGTCAGCATATTACTGGAGGTTACAGAGCTTTCCATTTCTCTGTCTTATGTGAAAATAAATAAAAAATCCTAAACAGTGCCTCTGCCTCTTATGCCGTAGAAAGGTTGAAGAGGAATCAGCAAGACATCCAGACAATAGAAAACCCACCTAAATGATTAAACAACTTGGCTTTAGAAGAAAAAAAAAAAATGCAATCAAGACTTAGAATTTGCCAGATGATAAAAAATACAAAATCCAGTAATGAAAGACCAGACTTTATGAATCTGCTGGTCATGCAATTGTTAGGTCTCACGTCATTCTTCATTGGTTACATTTTTTTTTCTGGCTTTGAAATATTTTCATTTGTAGTACAAAATTAGCATCTTTTACAGTACCTATTTCATTTTCCCTTATAAAACAATAATGACATAAAACCTCTTAAATACCTGTGAGTTCTTGTACTTCTGAAAATTGGTGGTTGATTTATACAGTTTTTATGAGCCATCTTATTTGAAAATATTGTCTGTGTAGCTACTTTTAAGAGCATAATTTCAATAGCTTAACTGAGTAATATACTAAAATACTGAAATTATTTTTTTTAATGGATGGAAAAATACTAAATTATACAATTTATATGCACTTATAATAATAAGTAATATTTGCTTAACAATGAAGTTTTATGTAAACTAAAATAATCAGTTCTAATTTTTCCATCTTTTCTGATACTGATATACTGGTAACATATACATTATTTCATTTAAGTTTCTAATATTTTGAAATTGTAATAGGATACAAAGGTTCCTTTCAATGGCAGAATGACTTCTTATTCATGCAGGTAGTGTTTATGTTTCTGATTGCCAGTGTATACTGTATCAGCATTAAAGTAACTAGGACATATATTTAGAAAGATAGTTGCTGCTGCTTTTATATTAAAATTAATTTTGCCTCCATTATGGAAACTTAGTGCTCTTAAGCAGCCTTTGGCAGCTTTATATGTAGCAGTATCCTTGACATCACTATAGAGCTGGTATACGTTAATGTAATTGTGTGCAAGATCCTTGGTACTGACCTCGGAGACATCAAATACACACTTTAGTAACATTTGTATAAATCAGGAGTAGGTCTGTTGATTTCAACTACTCAGTGTTTACAGTGAGATGAAACTGAGAGTATAATTTGCTCTATATATCTAAGTTTAACCTTGACACAAACACGAGTAGAGCTTGCTTACTTCAACAAAGCTGTCAAGAAATTCAAAGATCATATTGATAAGTGGAGAACAGTGATATCCTGAAAGGTAAAAAGAAGAAAGAAAAGATTAAAAAAAAAAAAGTTAATCGCTAGTTTGAATTAGATGAAACATTGTTTCATTTTTTTTCCCTCTGATAAATCTGCTTTTAACTTTCCTCATTTCTTACCATAAATAGCTGTATTTAGAGAACATGACATCATCAAATCCTTTTTGGCTGAGTACAGTACAGTATGGATTACTCTTAACTTTTTCTGTACATAAGTAATGTATTTAAGTGTCCAGTTTCTTTTACTTGAATAAATAAAAACAGAAGAATTAGGCCTGCAGTCTCTTAGGACAGAATGAAAATTTATCTGAGCCAAAAAGCAGTTATTCTTATCATGGGATTTTGGTATTCAAGGTGAATTGTAGAATCCTAGAATCATCTAGGTCGGAAAAGACCTTCAGTCTTCATCAAGACCTTTAGTCTTCATCAAAGTTCATCAAGTCCTACCATCTATATAACACTGCTAAACCATGTCCCTAAGCACCACATCTATACCTCTCAAATACCTCCAAGGATGGCAATTCCACCACCTCCCTGTGCAGCCTGTTCCTAACTATTTTTCCATTAAGAAATTCTTCCTGATGACAAATCTACACCTCTTCTGGTGCAACTTGAGGCTGTTACCTCACGTCCTATCACTTATTACACGAGAATTTACCTGAAATCACCCTCCTTGCTGCAACCTCCTTTCAGGTAGTTACAGAGAATAATGAGGGTCAGCCTCCTTTTCTTCAGACTTAACAGCTCCAGTTCCTTCAGCCACTCCTTGTATGTTTTCTTTTTGATTTGAGTTCCTTCAACAGTTTAGTTTCTCATCTCTGCATACACCAGAGCAACACAATATTATTCTTGTACTGGAGGGCCCAAAACTTAATGTAGTACTCAAGGTGTGATCTCACCATTGCTGAGACAATCATTTCTCTTGTCCTGCTGGCCACACTATTTCTGACTCAAGCCAGGGTGTCATTGGCCTTCTTGGCCAACTTGATGCACTGCCAGCTCATGTTCATCTTGCTGTCAACCAGCAACCCCAGGTCCTTCTTCCAGCCACTCTTCCCCAAGCCTATACTACACTATGCAGTTGTTATGACCCAAGTGCAGCACCCATCATTTAGCTTTCTTTAATCTCATATGAGTGGATCCGTCCCAACAGTAGTTAATCTAAACCTGAAATAATATCTAGCAAAAAAGGGTTATGAAGAGATGGTTAAAATGCAGCTTCAGGTATATATGTGATGTATATGTGGTGCTACTGTGGACAACTGATGCTGACACCCAGTTATGTGGATTGAAGAGAAATCTTTACTAGGTTTTTATAGTTTATGAGATTATAATAACTTGTGCTATAAAGTATTAATCTTCTTCCAGGAAAAGAATCTGTATCTTTGTTTATACCTGCAAAGTACCATGTTTACAGTGCTTTATAAATAATGATACAGAATGTTCTTTAAGCCTCAACCTGGAATGTTCAGCTGGCCAACACTGGAAGTTTATAATAAAGTCAACATCATTCTCCATAGATATGTTTTTTTTTTTTTTTCTTCCAGTAATTATTATTTTATTTTTTATTTTATTTATTTATTTATTTATTTATTTTTTCCTCATACTCTCCAAATACATTTTATTCTCTGTTCCATAAAAAGCAATTTGTGATTTGTATATAATGATGTTTGCTAAAATTTCCTATGGGTGGTAAATATTTTCCCATTTTTGGTGGCTGTCATTAAACCGTACTCCCTGTCCAGAAAATAACAAAAGATGATAACTTGAAGTACCTATCTAGGTCATCACAATTAAATTGTATAGAAATAGATAAAAGAAAACTTAAAAGGAGATTGGTTCCTTTCCTCTGCAGAGACTTGTTCCTCAAGGGTTTCCTGAGGATGGGCATCTTTAATCTTTAATCTTTAAAAGCAGACAGTGCTGTGTCCCAGAATAAAAATATTTTTGTACAGTAAATAAGTTTTTCAAAACTAAGTATTGCAGCTGCTGTATTCATCAGGAAAACCTCAGCATGGAAAGTTTATTTATTTATTTATTTATTATTTTTTTTTTTTTTAATTTTTATTGAGATTGTTTATAATATGAATTAGGCCACACTGGTATGCACACACAATTGTGCTTGGGAGATATGAACTTGTGTTTGGGTTGTGGGATTCCTTTTTTTTTTTTTCTTCCCTCATTCATAATCTTTTCCTTATATATTTCTATCACCCTGACACTGAATGATTATTTCATAATCATTAATGTATCTAGCCTTGTAACAACATTTAAAAACACTGTAAGTTTTTTAAATGATAAATAGGCATCAAAATATACAGGTATGCATCTATCAGTATCTTCAACAGTGCACAAAAATTAATTTGCAGCTCTATCTGCAGATGTAGATGCCTAGCTCTTAATTCAAAATTCTGTTAAATTTTAAGTAGGACATAAGAAACTAGTGGTAGAAAACCAATTTAATTCCCACTTTCAAGATGTATGTCCTGTTTTTTATTCAGGATATCAAAATCATTGAGTTATTTCTCTGATTTTCATAATGTTTTGTTCTGATAAACATTTTCACTGGTATTAATGCTGCAGTCTGTGTTGTATATCCATACAATGCAGAGAAGTGCTTCCAGTTTTAGAGCTTGTCATTTGATCTTGAAGAAATACATTCTGTACCTCCTGATGTTGGGACCTTTGGCCTTAAAGAAGCATGCTAAATTACATTAATTACATTTGCATTTTTATATTTATCCAGTCCCTTAGAATTTTAAAATAATCCATTCTGCCTCCTTCAGATTTTACCATCTCTGCATGGCTGTGGAAAGCAAGATACAGTGAACAGAACTCCTAATATTTTGCATGGCTTCTTGAATCAGGAGGGGCTGAAAACCCAGAACAAGAAAATGATACAGCACATTAGACGACATTAGATTGTTTTCTTGTACAAATAATTTTACTTGCAGAATATTGTTTTCAGGTCTGAGTGAAGAGTACAGGCAAGACTGTATTGCTCTTCTAGTTCATAGGGGATATGTTGATAACAATTATCTGGTACAATATACATTAATAATAACTTATTTTGTAAGTTATTTGTTTGGTTTTTACCAACTAATCTTGGGGGTGAAATACAGAGCTGACTTAAAATGAATTGATTTCATCCTCTGTGTGAAGTAATGCAATATCAGAACTCTAATGACAGTCATGTCTCCTGGTGCAAATCATCAAGAAAATTAATTCAGGATATGCTCATTTCTCTTCCAAATTACTTGAATTTTAGTAGCACAAGAAAAAATGGCACATTAGAGCAGAGTAGACTTCTGGCCTACCACTGAAACTGGGAAGTAACAAAACTCTGAGAGGAAAGCTGAGAAACAATACTGGACACACATATATTTGCTGTGGAAAAGATTTGTCTTCAGAATTGTAGAGCAAGGTTATATACTAAACATAGCTTTCATTATTCATCCACAAGGCCAATTATTAGAGGTTAGTAGCCTCCACTCCACTATTCAATCTGCAGGTACCATTACAAAGAGGTTTCCCATGAGTATCTACTAAATAAATGATGGATAGATCATTGTACATAAAGTCTTGAAGCTAAAATTTAGTCATTTAATTACTGGAGAGTAAAAAAAAAAAAAAAAAGAAGGAAGTCAGTGGAGAAGGAATACATTGTTCAAAGAACTACACCACAAGGTACCTATACTTCTCTTTCATAACCATAGATTTTGCCAGTTAAGTTTTTCAACTGCTTTAGTGATTTATTTCTCAGACTGATAAGAACTCAGAACAACTCTTGTGACATCACTTCTCCTTTGAGACCCTGCCTGAAGTACTGCATTCAGCTCTGGGGTCCCAAACATAAGGACATGGACCTATTAGAGCAAATCCAGAAGAGGGCCACAAAGATGATCAAGAGGCTGGAAGAGATCTCCTGTGGAGACAGGCTGAGGGAGTTCGGGTTGTTCAGCCTGGAGAAGAAAAGGCTCCTGGAAGACTCAAGGCCTTCCAGTACTTAAAGGCAGTTTTCGGGAAATCTGGAGAGGGACTTTTTATCAGGGACTGTAGTGACAGGACAAGTAATGGCTTTAAACTAAAAGAGGAGAGATACAGATTAGATGTTAGGAGGAAATTCTCTGAGGTAGTGAGACACTGGAACAGGTTGTCCAGACAATCTGTGGATGCCCCATCTGTGGAAATGTTCAAGGCCAGGCTGGTTGGGCCTTTGAGCAACCTGGTCTGGTGGGAGGTGTCCTGGCCAAGGGGGGTTGGAACTGCATGATCTTCCAGCCCAAACCATTCAATGATTCTATGAACACTTCACTGATGTTATGTTTCCCCCACTGATTTTAATGTCAACTCTCATTCAAGCACATACTGTAATCCCATGTAAGGAAGAACTTGTTTATAAACTAGTGCATCTCTAATGAATGTAGCCAAGGACTGTAGGATACAGTGATGTTCCACTGTATACACTAGTGTCCTAACAGCATATGTTAGGTATAGGCAAGGAAAATTAATCTCAACTAGACAAAATACTTTAAAATAATACTATGCACTTATACCTACTGTTCTTAATTGGAAAATGTTTTTGTTTGTTTGTTTTTCAGAAGGAAAATTACATAAGCAAAACACAGTATTAGGTCATCATCTATTTATGAAATAGAGGGGAAAATGTCTGTGTAATTCATGTAATGATGAACCAGCTTTGCCTTTTAGTGTTTCTACCTTAACCTGGACTCCATTACATTTTTTCTGTATTTCTTCTTGACTGTTTTTAGTGCACTAGATGTTTTTAACATAAAGCAATGCTTTCACTCCAAATAATTTGGTCTATTAGATACAGAAGATCAGAGTAAATATGGAACAAATTTGAACTTTTAAATCATTTCAGTTTATTATGGTTATACTTAAAAGATCTCAGTTCAGCAGTACTTACCAAAAGAATTGCTTATTAAGGACAGTAATTATAGTGATCTATAAAAAGAATACGATCATTTCATAAAAATAAATGATTTATACAAACATATAGTGTATTTTAATTATACAGCTTCTTTAAGAATTTTTTTTTTTTTTTTTTTTTTTTCAAACAACACAGGGTCTTTATTTTGTTTTTCTTACAGATTTTCAAAAGTAACCTTTCACAATATTAAGGAAAACAAGTTCATACATTGCATCTTCATTGATGCAATGAATTGATTTACTGACAAAGGTAGCAGGCAGGCAGTTGGCCAGTTTAACTGTTACTATGCTTCGTTATTAAAGCAGTAATAGAGATGTGAAGAAAGTACTATTTTTTAACAAATGTGTATGATTTCTAAACAACAAAAATCAAAGATATAATTTCATTCATGCCCCAGACTGTGTTTATGATGGCAAGAAAAACGCATTTTCCCATGATAAAAAAAAACAAACAAACAAAAAACACTAAGAGATTTAAAAAAAAAAAAAAAAAAAAAAAAAAAGACAATACTCTAAATTACCATTTCCTAAGTAAATATTTACTTTAATATGTATTTTTGTAAAATAACCCATGCAAGGCCTGTTAAAATAAATTAATGTAAATCATGGAATCATAGAATCATTAAGGTTGGAAAAGACCTTCAAGATCATCTGGTCCAACCATCACCCTCCTACCAATGTCACCCACTAAACCATGTCCCTAAGCACAATGTGCAACCTTTCCTTAAACACCTCCAGGGACAATGACTCCACCACCTCCCTGGGCAACCCATTCCAATGCCTGACTGCTCTTTCTGAGAAGAGATGTCCTCCTTTCCAACCTGAACGTCCCCTGGTGCAACTTGAGGCCATTCCTTCTAGTCCTAGTTATCTGCGAGAAGAAGCCAACACCCAGCTCCCCACAACTTCCTTTCAGTTAGTTGTAGAGAGCAATATGGTCTCCCCTGAATCTCCTTTAGACTAAACAACCCCAGTTCCCTCAGCTGCTCCTCAGAGGACTTGAGTTCCAGGCCCTTCATGAGCTTCATAGCTCTTTTCTGGATGCATTCCAGGTCCTCAATGTCGTTCTTGTAGTGAGGGGCCCAAAACTGAACACAGTACTCGAGGCGTGGCTTTACCAGAGATGAATTAAATTAGCATATTTATGCAAACTTATTATGCAAAATATTTGCTTTTGAGCAATGTGTTGCTGCAGAGAATTCATAAATCTATAAAACATATTTGGCAGCCATTTTGTCTTCTGCCCTGAAGTTGGTGAAAGACTAAAGACTGATATTACAGGTTTTAGTCCTTTCTGATTTCTTTGTTGTTGTTGTGGTGGTGGTTGTTTTCAGAAAATATTCTCATGCACAAGCATCCAGACAAAATAAGACTGTGTATTTCCATATGTTTCTGTGTGGAGGATACGAATTTACATGAATTGATATGCAGATATTTCTTTTGCATTCTTTAGTACTTAAACTAGACAAAGTTAATGAAAACAAATACTTTCACCCAGCAGCTCTGCATGTGTTGCTGTACTGCTGGCAAGAGTGTTCTGGGCAGTAAGCTGTCTGGGCTTATCATGAGGGCTTTAAACTAGATGCGGTAGGGGAAGGGGATATACCTTTGAGTGAAGGAAGTAAACCTGAGAATATTGTCACTCTAACAACAGATAAATACTTGTGAACTGTCCAAAAGCAATCAGGAAGGGTTCTTCTGGAAAAGCGATGTGACCGATAGCCTAGCTGAAGTGCCTCTACAGGAATGCACACATGGGAAACAAGCAGGAGTTGGAAGCCATGGTGCAATTAGACAAATGGGACCTGATTGCTATCATGGAAACATTGTGAGACATACAACTGGAACACTGGAATAGAGGCCTAGAAGCTCTTCAGAAGAGAAGACAGGAAAGGAGGGGAGGGAGTATATTTACCTCTTCTCTAGGCTGAACACAACCACTGACCTCAGCTGCTCCTCATATATCTTCCCCTCTAGACCTTTCACCATCTTTGTTGCTCTCTTTTGAACAAATAGGATTAGCTTTAGGCCACTTTGTTGTTGTGGTTTAACCCGGCCGGCAGCTAAACACCACACAGCCGTTCGCTCACCCTCCCCCTCCCTCTCTGGGATGGGGGAGAGAAACGGAAAAGTGAAACAAGAGTTGAGATAGAGACAGTTTATTAAGATAGGAAACAATAATAATAATAATAATAATAATAATAGTGTGTATGAAACAAGTGATGCACAATGCAATTGCTCACCACCTGCTGACCGATGCCCAGTCTATCCCTAGCAGCCGGCCCCCCCATCCCGGCTAGCCACCCCTATATATTGTTTAGCATGACATCAGATGGTATGGAGTACTCCTTTGGCCAGTTTGGGTCAGCTGTCCTGGGTCTGTCCCCTCCCAGCTCTTGCTGCACCCCCAGCCTGCCTGCTGGCAGGACAGAGCAAGGAGCTGAAAAGTCCTTGGCTTGGTACAAGCACTGCTCTGCAATAACCAAAACATCGGCATGTTATCGGCATTCTTCTCATCCTAATCCAAAACACAGCACTCTACCAGCTACTAGGAGGAAACTGAAACCAGAATACTTGTAAAAGACATTTGCTGGAATGCATATGAACATCCATATACAATTAGAATACAACTATTATAAATTATTGTTATGACCTCTCCTGCAACTGCCTCAGCAGGGAGATGGAGCATAAAAGCAGCTGTATTGCTGGAAAATACTCTTTTCCTTCCCCCCACACCACCCTTTAGAAACATTTATGTTTGCCCCAGTTTAAATTCTACAGACCTTGAAATCTCTTTTCAGCAGTATGGAGAAAACAGGTTTTAGAAATATCATCACATTGCCCCATGGGAACTGTTTTGGATTCTCCTGCAGGAATTAAGTTTACCTGGTGGACTGAGATTTCTGTGTTTTATACTCTTTACATTGCTTTTTGATCTATTACCACTGTGCTACCTCGGTCTTGTCCCACAGCTTCTGCATTTATTATATGGGTAAAAAAGTTTATTGTGTAATATGTCAAAATGAAAAGTTTTCAAAACATTTATAAGATTATAATATCAACCTGATATTTCAGCAGTGAAAGTAGAAGTAATGGATTAATTTAAAGTGGCTCCCGAATGGACTTACAATTATATGTTTTTATCATAGCTAATGGGCAACAGTGCAGATGTAAGAGCTTTCATAGAAACAGTATATGCAATACATTTTCTCTTTTAAAAAGTAGAGCTGCTTATATAATTCAATTGCTTATATTTCAAAGCACAACTGCATATCAGAAAATATTTGAATTAAGTGCTTTAATACACTAAAGTCATCACTACACTTGGTAGCAAGATCAGGTAATAGTAATAGTTTTAACTGGAAAAAATAATTTGCGTTGGCTTTTCTCAGAACTGCTTAAAATTTTCACTGAAATTAGTATACTTAATTCTGTCTGACACTCAAAATAGAAGTGAATTGTGGCATATCTGTATTTAATCATGGACATAGGCTGCAATATTTACTTGTGAGCAAAGTATCCAATTTAGGTAAGACAGTAAGCTACTAAACTTTTCATACCCTGTTCTGACTTTATGTTCCTTCAGGAAATGATATTTAGGCCAAGCAAATAAAAAAGGAATATTGAATATCAGTATCTGAAAAGCATATTTTTAGAGAATATATCAATTAAAAAAAATATATATATCAATGAAAAAAAAAAAGTGACATTGTAGACCACAAGTTGATCACACTTTCATCCCTCTTAGAACAGCTTTTCTCCTTCCTATATCTCTATAGAAACAAAATATAGAAACAAAACATTATATCTCTATGAAACATATATATGTATTTTGTCTGACAAATAGCTAGTTGGAGTGAGAGTCAAAGAAATATGTTTTCCACAGAAAACAAAGGATACTTGGTAATAAACACACTTTCATTTTCATATATGCTCTGGGCATTCATTTCTTAATTAGATTCTTAAATGTTTATTGAAACAACAAACCATCCATCTGTGTCTTAATTCAAACATGGGCACCATTTGCTTTAAGAGGAGAATATGACTTTTTTTTTTTTTTTTTTTTTTTGGTAAGATTTTTGGTAAGGTTTTTTCAACATTTGTAAAGCAATCCAGGACAGGGGAGTGTTTTCCCAGGATGGGTTGAAAATGACTTTTAGAGGTTACTTCTAAACCATCTTGTTGAAGTTCAAAAAAGCTAAGTGCCAGGTCCTGCAGCTGGGGCACAACAACCCCATACAACAACCCTCCCTCAAAGGAGGTAGTTGTGTGGGAGTTGGTCTCTTCTCTCAAGCAGCAAGTGATAGGACAAGAGAAAATGGCCTCAAGTTGTGCTAGGGGTGGTTTAGGTTGGGTATTAGGAAAAAAATATTCACTTCAAAGGTTGTGAGGCACTGGAACAGGCTGCCCAGAGAAGTAGTTGAGTCACCATCCCTGGAGGCATTCAAAATATATGTTGGTATGGTGCTTAGGGATATAGTTTAGTGGTACACTTGGCAGTGCTAGGTTAAT
>JAACYP010030717.1:0-62622 GCA_011076525.1 Nettapus auritus
TCTTTCCTTCTTTCTTTCTGTCTATCTTTCTTTCTGTCTTCCTGTCTTTCTTTCTCTTTCTGTCTTTCTGTCCTTTTTTTTTTTTTTTTCTTTTAAATATCTGGCTTTGAGTCATGTTTCACATTGACAGGGAATAAATATAGGCATTCTATTGTTTCTCTGTGCAATTTTTTTTTTTTTTTTCCAGGCTTTTAAGTGTGTACTGTACTCCATGGAGAGTGTATCCCATAGCTCCTCGTGAAACTTTGCTGAACATTGATCCTACCTGGCCCACTGTTAGGAACTGACCTGGCAGGGGAAGCGTTGCCAGGAGCCTCCACCTGCTCCTAGACAGATCCTGTAATACCAGTACGGGCTGCCATGCCACCCAGCTTGCTTGTTGGTGGCTGCAGAGAGCCCTTTGATGGGGCCACACAAACTTCCTGGAGGTGGTAGCCTCCAGGTGAAGCCCTGGAGGCCACCACCTGCAAAGGGCTCTGATGGATCAATGGCTCGTGGTGATAGTCATCTCAACTGGCTCCTGCTTCCTGTGCTGGACACGATCATCCGGGAAGATCAGGGATGTGTGTGGTGGTTAGGGGACCAGTGTCAGCACCTACTTTTGGACAAGATGTTTGTGCACTGAGCTCCACTGTTATGTATAGACAAGTCCATCTCTTCATCCATGTGTGCTACTCTGAATTTCTACTTGGAAATGGGTGACCCTGCATACAAGGAGTGTCCTCGCTGAGTGTTGCCACCCTCAGCTGTGTGCCACCAGCAGGTGCTGTGCGTGTACACTGATACCTGCTCTGAAAACCAAGTCTCCAGTGATAATCAGCCTTCCAAGTGCAGCATGCACCCATCCTGGGGAGAGCTTCATGTTGCTTACATGGAGTGTATCACGTTGCCGGCGTTCTCAATGTTTTTGAATAACTACAAATATTTTCTATCGAGTTTTATTAAGTGAGACCCACATACTTCTTCCAGCTGTGACCGTGCGGTCTGTTTCTACATAGCTGCTCACCCCGCCCTTGCTCAGCAACACTTCACAGTCATGCTGTGGTGCAGATGAAGAATTTGGGTTTGAAGCTGGCAATCTGATTCCCATTAAAGCTCTATGGAAATTTGCCACACACCTGCCTAGAAAGCTGGAATAAATAATTCAGCTCTGCTCACTGGATACCTAATGGCAAGCAGATAACTTGGATACCCTTGCTCTGGGTTAGGCTCATCAGGGCTGTCCTTTCATAACAAGAGAAGGAAAAAGAAAACAACAAAAGAAGCAAGACAGGCGTGGAGAGGTTAAAAAGGGCTGGGGACTTTCTCTCTCCTGGAATCAGCTTTCAGCCCTTCCGAAACAAAGGGGCTGACATCTGGTCCAGCTGAGGAATGAAGCAGCGAGAGCAAGCTGCTGGACCCAATCACACTCACTGTGGATAGTCAGCGGCAATGAGAATGCGTCCGAGTTAATTGCTCCATGTTAATAGCCATGCAAGGTAAAAAAAAAAAAAAAAAAAGAGAAAAATTAAATCTTCATGTCTGACATATTTTTGGAAATACCTTCAGACATTAGGAGCAAATGTTGTAAGTAGAGTTGAGACTCCTCATTGCCTGAATTGCTTCTGCAAATAAGGCCACTTCATCTATTAGCCACTGACTGCAGGAGCAGCTCTCCTGCAGGCATGATGGATTTGCCATCGCTTGGATGCAGCCACAGAAACTTATCTAGAAATCAAGGCTTAAAGGAGCTCTGGGCAGAAATTTCTGGGTCCAGGTCCTGTGCTGCTTAGGAAGTCGGTTGGTTGCCTGGCTTTCTTAGTGCTGGAGCTGCTGTCATCAGATATAGCTGCCATTGCTTTGTCTTATATTTTAGACCTGTGAAAGGCTAGGCATTTTGCATGAGGTGGTGAAACTATCTTTTTTTATTTTTTATTTTTTTTTGCGGGGGGAGGGTGAGGGACATTTACAAGATAATCTATGAGAAAATAAACTTAACAAATACCAGTTCACTTAAAATATGCAACAACCTTGATTTGCATAAAATCATATTAGTTTTTTTGTGTGTGCAACACCTTGTAATTATCACTGTTTCTTATTCTTGAAAGTGTAGTAATCCCTGCCCCCAGGCTGTTGGTGATCTATAAATTACATTGGAGGCGATACATCTAATTTAGCAAGAATGATGCTCTAACTCCAATGTGTGATGCAGCTTGTCAGAAAAGATAATCAAATCTTGCATTAGATTAGATTTATGTTAATAAACATATTAATAGATTAAGAATGTAGTAACAGTTGCAGCTTGACTTTGGCTCGTGGGCTTCAGTGACAGTTCTCCCACTCCTGCCCCATCACCAAGCCCACAACTGCACCTCACTCACAGCAGATTGTTTCAGTTCATTCTCACCAAAAGCTAAAACAATATCAGCTGCATGGAAGAGACACCTGTTAATCCTCTGCAACCCTTTCACCTACGGACTTGTCGCTGCAGGCCTGGTCTTGAGAAAGAAAAATAAAAATACTGATCTTGGCGTTGCACACCTGATGCTACCCAAGCTGCCGAGCAGCCCTGTTGCAGTCCTGTTTGCCCTACACCAGTCGTGGTGGGGCCCTGACCCAGAGCCCTTGGGGGAGCACCCACCGAGCTGGGGGTGCAGCTCTGCAGGGAATGGAGAGCTTTCAGAGCAAGCAGAAGATGCAGACGGGGGAAGATCTGCTGGATAGGAAGGTGCCATTCTCATAGAGCTGCTTTCCAGCACTGCAAAGTCTCTGGGCAGACGTAAATAATATTGGTGAATTAAACAGAAGTGGTTTCTACTATTACGTAGCTATTGTAATTATTTCCAAGCAGTATGGCAATGAGCTTTTTCTGGCGTGTCTGTGCTCAGAGGGAAACTCTAGGTAGGTCTGTATGCTCAATTTCAGCATTTAATCTCGGGACAAGTAGGTTAACAAGTAGTCTCTCAATGACATTACAGTATATTGTGTTTACGATGTCAAACTAAGGCCATTCTGATTTTTTGACTTCTATAAAACACCCCATATACTGTACTAGGAAATAGTCACTTTCTTACATATGATGTGCCAGGTTGGTATAGCGAGACAGTTTTGGTATGTTTCCAAAGAAACTAGACTTCTGGGATTTTTTTTATTTCATTCCGCCCAATGCAACCTGATCTACTGTGGGTCCCATGTGAAGTCAGTTTATGTACCTTTGGCCACACAGCCCCACATGATTACTGGCTGACTTTCTTGGCTCTTAGGAAAAAGTTTCAGGCAATTTTTGATGTTATCCCCAAACAAGGAGAAACAGGGAGCTTGCTGGTCCTAGTTCTGCACACAGACATTGGGGCAAATAGCAGATCTTCTCTTCAAATAAAAGGTTATTTTAAAACAAACAAACAAACAAACAAAAAAACTACCCTGACCTGCATTCTTTTTATGTCTGAGATGGCTTCCTTATCAGGATGAAACAACATTCTCACATCCCTAATTGCAGACTGGAACAGATCTTGAAACAGAAAAATCTACTTTACTAATAAAATCTATCAATCAGCTAAACATGCGTGCCCAATAACTTGCAGGAGGTCACGGTAATTGTTCCCCGGAAGACCCTTGGGGTTTGTAATATTTAAAAATACTTGTTATATGTTTCTGCATATTTGTTTTCATTTGGTGATGTCAGCGTGCCAAATTTATACATAATGGGATCCTTTCACCTCGTAGTTAACTACTGGACAAGCCTTGTGCCCCTGGCTGCAGTCTCCCAGCTATTAACTCTGTTTCCCCAGGGAAGCCAAGGCATTCCTCACCCTGCTCCCAGAGAGGGAACAGGGACTGGGATGATCCTGCAGAAGCTGAATGCAGCAGAATCAGTGCTGGAGCAGTAACACTGCCCATCGGGCTGCTCAGCTCAGTGGAGTCTGGTGCTGAACCCTACTGACACTGTCCACTAAAGGATTTGGGAGCAGGGTGGGGAAGAGTTTTTTTTTTTTTTTTAGGAAGTTTGACTCAAGATGCAGATTTTCCAGCCTGAACCTTTTTTTCTGCTGCCAGCCAGGGAGATCCCTGCTGGTAGTTTCTGTGTGAGGGATGGACAGTGGCGAGGAAGTGGTGTACAGTCGAGAAGATGCAGGCTTTGGGAGCTGAAGTGACAGCTCTGCCTTCTCTCACAGAAGCTAAATGAGTGTTTCTCAATCTTTCAAAATCAAAGGACCAACAAGCCTTTTTGATCTGAGCACAAGCAGCCAGGGAGCGAGCTGTGCCTGTGGGCAGGCGCTGACACAAGTGCCTGCCAACTGCGTGGGATGGTGTGTGTGTGTGTGTGTTGGTTTAGTTTCTTAATTATTTTTCTGCAATCAGTTCACGGACCACCTTCTGGTATCTTATGGATTGCCTGTTGCCCATGGGCCCCACGGAGCAGTGCTGGCTGGATGACTCTTATTAGCTCACATGGGCTGCACTGGAGGCATTACAGATGAAGGATTTATGTGCTGTTACATATATTCACTGAAATAATCACCTGTCTCGAGTACTTTGATACTGATAAGTGACTGAAGTAGAATCTGTGTTCCTATCTAGTCTTACATGCCTTGTTTTGCAATTATCCAGCTTCACTCAATAGTTTCTTCGTATAGGCTTAAATTTAGCAATTATTTCTTTGCAATGATCTATATTAGTTCAGGCATTGCATCCAAGAGTTTAATGTAATGTGCGCATTTCAGGTCAAATGTTAGAGACTTCCCAGTATCTGTAATAATCTTTGTATTTTAAATGGAGGATTTTTATTTATTTATTTATTTATTTAATTTATTTTTTATTTTTTTTTATTTTTTTTTACTTAAAATTAAGAGTCAGCTTTAAAATGGCTGAAGAAGCAAAATTGGAAGATGGATGCTTTCTTCTCAACCTATCTGAACATAGAAATAAAGTTGCAGAGGAACTTTAAGGACAGCTCAGGGTGGTCTTGGTTTACTGAGCTCTCTGCTTCACAACAAGCATGAGGTCCTAGGCGAGATGAAAATCCCGCAGGAGGCTGGGAGACACCTCTGTGGGACTTTGTCCTGCAGAGGAGAGCTGCGTGCTGCTGCCTCATGTGCTAATCAGCTGGGGGCCTTCTTGGGGACACCTATTTCTGTTGTGTCAAATTATTGAGGCTCAGTGGGTGCTTCTTGGTGGTCACCAGCCCATGCTGTGCTAATAAACAGCTCAGTGAGGAGTCACCCACCCCATGGGGTAGCTTCAGGCTGAGCCCTAGTGGTCTCGAGAAGACATGACTTCCTGCTCCTCCTCCTCTGTCTGGGGCTGTCCCTGGAGAAACAGGGGGTGCAAGGAGCCCAGGAAAGGTGGGTAATGGATATGGTAATGACAAGGTAAATCAATTACTGTGTGTGAAAAGGGTAATTAGTGAGCAGGTGATGTTTAGCAGCTTGGCTTTCAACCTGTTTGCTCAGGCCAGTTTTTTTCAGAAGTGACTGATAGGCTGCAGTGCTTGATCTTCTGGGTAAATACAGCTTGTTTTGTGGCTAACGGGCTGAAGTGATAAATCTGGCTACTCTGCAGTAAAGCTTAACCCTGCTTGTGAACAGCCACTGTAAAAACATTTGGGGCATGTTCTGCATTTTAAACACTGTTGTCGTCGCTGATTTTGTTGCTGTTGCAAAACACTGGAAGAGACAAGTCAACAGGATTATAGAGTTCTCTGTCTCTCTTTTGCTTGTTCCTAATCTTAAAGTGATTTTTTCAGTCATAAATAGCATTCTTTTCATTTTCTTTTAATTTTGTCTGCCGCTTTGGATGTCAGATCTGGTTTATATACTCAGTGTACACACACATTCCTTAAAATAGAGGGATCCTGCTATTTTGCCTTAGGCACTTCACAGCCCATTCCTGGTTATAGCAACAGCAAATCTACTAGAGGAGCAGCAATACCTTCTGCCCTGCCAAGTACACCACTCGCAGCCGAGCTGCTGCAGACGTTTGACCTCTTTGCTTTCTTCACACCCTACCTGTCCCATAGCTAAGATCTGCCCTCACAGATGAGCAATTAGGATAATCTTTGGACAAAGGAGGGGATAGGGAGGAGGAACACCTGCCCCATTGAAATGTGAACTCTCCTGTATTGACCTTTACAACGTGGAAAAGCAGTGGTGCAGTGATTTTCTTTTGTGGCTCTTGGTGCCGATTATTTTCTTTAAGTGTCATTTCCTGCGAGCACACAAAAATCTCAGGTTTCAATTTGTATTAAATAAAGTAATTTTCTAAGCATCCTTTAGTGTTTGTTGGAAGGAAAACTTCAAGGCTCGAGATCCAAAAGGTGAACAAGGAGAAACCCACAGGGTATTATTACGAAGACAAACAAGCCAACCAACCTGACAAACACAGGATGCTCCTGATCAGGGCTGGCAGTGCTGTCTGTTGTTATACTGACGTTGTCAATCCTCCTCCTGCTCCTCCCCCTTTTCTTCTAATTTTGTGAGTGGCGTTTTTATAAATGCTGCTTCTTGGATGGGCTTGGTGCTGGTGATGAGGGCCATTGGGAGGAGCTCTGCCATCCGACCCGACCCGTGCCGGGCTCCCTGATTGCCTCTGTTCTGGGTCAATGGGTGTCAGCGGCTTGGGAGGGCGCCAGGTCCTCGTAAGGTTGGTCTGCTCAGTTGGGACATATTTTACAAATATGCTTTACATCGATCTAATTGTCCTCTGCCCTGACAGAGCTGACAGCCATCAGACCTCCCAGGATGTCCCCTCCCCTGCTTTTTGGCTTTCCCTCCATTGTTTTCTATACAGTGGCTATCTTTGTTGCTGCTAGAAGAGCTGGAAACGGAGGTAGTGTGGCTTTACAGAGAGGATCTGGTATTGTTATTTACTTTCCCCTGTTTCCTATGCTAATGGTCATTGCAGCTCATGTTTTATTTCAGTTTGACATTTGACAATTCGTTTAAGACTAATGGATGCTTAATTTCAAACTTTGCCTGGAAATATCCACAAAGCTTACGCTAGAAGTTGCCCAAACCGGTAGCCCCGTAGAGGGAAGGTTGCTGCGGCTCCATGTCCCCCAGCGAGACTGAATGCCTGCTCTCCACAGGCACACAAATCCTTTCCCAGCCTTTGATTCCTTCCCTAAGCATCACATAATAAGTACTGCGTACAATCCCAGCATCCTCTTTCTTGGCATCCCATAATAAGCCCCATATCCCACAGCAGGGCTCCCAGGGGGGTTCCCCAAGGGGCTGGGTCTCACCCGGCCTTGGGGCTGGTGCTCTCCTGGGGCAGGCTGAGGAGGCCAGGATGGGGGCTCCTGTCTCTGACAGGGGCTCTGGGGCTCCCCTGTGCTCTTCTTTGGGTGTGGGGGGGTGAGCCTTGCCTTTCATCGTGTGGCTTAACAGGTTGTTTCTGGAACAAGAAATTATCCAGAAACTGTAGAGATTACCCCCAGGTCAGCCATGGCTTCAATATGTCCAGAAATGCCTGAATGATGCAGCAGCCTCGTGTTCTTTCTTGATACTTAGGAACATAAAACTTAACACAAAATGGTTGCTGTTTGTGGTCCCAAGTTGCTTCAGAGCAGGGGGGGCTGAAGCTTTTTTTTTCTGCAATATTTACTCCTGTTTTGACTTGTATTGCACAAGCCATAGATTTTGTACTATGAAAACTGCTCCCAACGTAACAATTTATGGTGAAACTGCAGCACATATTTTAGACAGATAGGGACTTTGAGTCAAGATTGGATAAATAATGGAAAATGCATCACACCATTTAGCAACGTGTTCCAATAGCAACTTTGTTCTAACAGACGGTGATTTGTCAAAATCCACTATGTAAAACCTAATTGAAATGGGTTGTGCTGATTGACAGTCGTAGTCAAAAACATTCAATGTCGAAATAAGCAGGATATTTTCTTCCCTGTGTGCTTGTTAGATTAAAGAGCTCTCAAGGATCAGAAGACATGTCTCTGTCTAAGGAACAGGCATCTGTGAATGGTAGGAGTGTAATTTCCTACCCACCTCCAATTACATTCTCTTGTGATCCATCTGTCTGGGAAGCTATCAGGTATTGTGTTTTATAATTGCTGCTTGTTAAAAATATCATCTTAGATGGAAGTTTAAAAAAGGAAATCTCAAAAGACCCTCAAAAAATGAAAGCAGAGCTAGTTTTAGAAAAAAGCTTGTTATGAGAAATAAATTAAAAATTAGAATACTTTGCACAAGGATTTGATTTGAAGAAAAACAACCCGAAAGCACAAAACCACAATAAACCAACCAACAAGTACAACATGTAGGTCATTTCAATGATAAAAGAAATGTATCTGTTTATTAAAATATTTTCTGTCAAGAAAGTGCATTAAAATGTTTAGGAGAAAATGTCTCAGTGTAACTGTAGGATTGCATTGAGAAGTGTCCTTTGTCTGTTCAGGTGCAAGATTGAACTCCAGGTTTGATCTTCAAGGTAACATCTGCACTTAAATCCCTTCATCTGGAAGCAAAGTGGTACATCTAAGTGACAGGAAAGATGGATGTATAGCTAAATGGATCTGTGTTTCCCTAAACAAGTGTCTGGTTTCCCCATAGAACTGCATTTAGGCAGGTAGAACGGGTACCTCACAGCACTGATTTTCTTTTCAGATAGGTGAGATGGGATACTGCTTTTCTCAGCCTCCATACCCAGATTTTCTTTCAGCAGAAATTAAAGATTGTGGCTGAGATACACATCTGGACCTGGGACCTGGAAACTCTTGCTAGGTCCCTGTTATGATTATAGCCAGGATTCACCCCCAGAGGTCTCTTAAGCACTTCATTTCCATAATTAATATATAAGGAGCTTTGGCAGATAGTTACGTTAAGCATCTGAGAAGCCTTAATTAAGTGGGTTTGTTCACTCCTGGACCAACCTTCACCTCTGTGCCACTGTGAACTGTTGAAGCAAGAAAGAGCATTAACAGGTAGAAGGGATTGAAAACTTACTCATAATCATAGTGACTGCAGTGGCACCACTAAGTATATACACTGATAAAACAACAGAATTTGGCCCCCACTTGTTGATGAAATTATGGCCTTTTTATCCCTACCCCTTTCCTTACCCTTGTTCTGACATCACCATTTTCATCTACAGAAAAGTAGAAGTCCCCAGTACAGATGAACCTTGTGTTTGAGAAAAACAATTCCTTTGATAGTTTCCTCTTCCCAACTTATTCCTAGTTGCCTCCTGACCTCCTTTCTTGGTACCTGGTCACCCAGACTAGGAATCAAAGTCGTCTGGAATTGTGGAATTATGATATTTGCTTGCATTACAGGAGCTGATCCATCTTTACCAATAACTGCTTGGAAAGCCACCTAAATCTATCTGGATTTGCCCCTTCCTGCTGTGGTACATACCAAGGATGCTTACTGGGGGTGATGAGCTTGCTCCTCAAGGCCAGGCATATACAGACAGACTGGCCCAACCTACACTTCAGCAATACAGAGTCTTGGATCCGTGTATGTGAAATTGGGAACCAAGAAAGTGAAACAGTCATTTTTGGCTCTTGAACATGGACTAGTTGTTGTTTTGGGCATAGGGCCATAAACGTAGATAATTCATGTCTTCAGCGTGGCACCTTCAATGAAGACATACCCATTTCTGTGGATTGATGATGTAGGTCAGTAACTGTCTAGGTGTTCCTTCCCCTGATGTGTGCAGATGGTAAACACGAGAAGGGGAGCACTGGAGTTCAAATAGACTAGTCAAGGTACGGAGAATAACTCGAAACCTGCATAGGCAGGGAAAGAGTTAAAAACTGGAATTCCACTTTGGAAATAGAGGCGAATCATGACTTTTACTACATCCCTCTGCCCAGCAAGTATAGTAACGAACTGGGTGGATGAGGATCTCTCTTTGTAGAAACTGAAAATTATGGTATTTGCACAGCAATAAACTGCTTTGGAAATAAAAACAGCTCTCAGATGTTTACTGCTGGCAAACAGGGGGATCCTGAAAAAAAAGCATCACGTAAGGATTTATGTTTTGTGGTGGAGACACTGACAGGAAAAAATATTTTTAAAAAAGCCAGTTTTCTTACCTGATACCACGGGCAGGCTGTGCAGCTTCATGGTTTCACCTCACTGGACTATATTTCGCACTCTGCAGAGGCAGTATGCTTTATTTGCAGAGTGTGAGCCCGACAGCTTCTCTCTCACCCTCTGCCCTTGAGGCTTGTTAAAAGGAAGAAGAATAAAAGCGTTTGGAAAGGGACTGGTGAAATTACCCAGGAGCCCAAGAACTGGGGGCTGTGTGTGGGGGTTAAAGTACAGTTTGTGGGTTACTCTGACTGGTACCTCAAATTGCTCAACCCACAGAGTTACGATACGGTGACCAGAAGGATACCCTACTTTTAGTCACAGTTCAAGTGTTGACCCTGGGGATCCCTGTGCGCTGAATGGACTGTTTTTCCTAAGGAAAAGTCTGTAATTAAAACACTCTTTAAGCTCTGCTATATGTACCTTGAGTCTCTGTGGAGCTTCCAAGGGTAAGTGCCTGGCCGTAAAACTCCTGGGACTTCCTCCACTGGACCAGGCGCACGTATTTCTTCTGGGGCCACATGTGGTTTTTCAGGTAAGAAGTGCTCTGAGCTGAGACTGTCCAGGGGATGGGATGAAGAGGATGCAGGCCACAGCTGCCAAATATTTCTGGTAGCCAGGGTGCCCAAGTAGGGGCTGCAAGACCTCCTGGTTGCAGTGGCTGGAAGCAAAGGGAATTTCTGTGTCCAGAAGGGAGCCAGCTCTGCATAAGGAAATGATCTCGTACGACAGTGTGATGAATTCATGTGCATGTATATCCCTGCTCCCTGCTGGAGGCAGTCCAGGCTACGTGTCTGTGTGCCATAGGCCCTCCGTGGCTTGGAGCAAACAGAGGATCCCTTTCAGATGACGAGGTGGGGAACCGTCCTCCTGGCATGAGGCGTCCCTGGGTCACGGGGCGCTTCCCAGGCTGGGCATTTTGGCTTGTGCCTTAACAATGCTCGGGAGACTTTTGATTTTCGCTGTTTTCTACCAGAAAAGGCATGACTGATTTTGCGCTGTTATGCTTAATTACCTTAATTTAATTTGGTGGTGGCAGAGCTCTCTGGGTGAAAGCCCTCTTGATGTAACCCAGAGACTGTGTCAGTGATGCTCTCTCCCAGCAAACCCCCTCCTGCACTGTGAAGGGCTGATGTGAAGGGTGCTCAGGAACCTGCCCGTGTCCTCCGCTCTTCCATGGCCGTCAGCCCTCTGCTTCAGCCCAGGAAATGCTGTTGGAGGGTGGTGGAAAGTGGCTCCTGGCCAGCAGAGCGGTGGCACGCACTGAGCCATCTCTGTTTCCCCGCTCCATGGCCGCTCTGGCTCCCTCATTCCCAGTAGTTACGTCAGAGCCTGTGCATTTTGCCAGTAGGTTTGATACGACTGACTAAAAGCACCATTTTCCTGGTAAAACAAACACAGACTCCTTTTTAAAAACACCTTTTGATACTTTATGAGCGGGGCTGGTATATGTAACCTATCAAGCCCAACATATGGCTTATTATGACATTTAGCTGATTAAAATAGTCTAGACATAAACTTGAGATTTCAGAAATGTTTAAGCTAAGTCCGAAATACATTTTAATGTACAGTAGATGTATACTGCAATTTGGGCCACCTGTGTCCCTGTAGGAATTATGGAACAGGAAGTACTTTTGACTCAAGAAGTGTGTCTGAAAATTGAGGCTGTAAATTAACAACAGCTTGTCTATTAGATTATTTCACCCATAAAGGAGTCTGTATATTTCTAAATGCCTTGTGATTTTCAATACCTTGCTGTTGTTACTTTTATTAAAGAAGGAGGTTGGCAGCACTCTGTGCTTCTAGGCCGACACACATTTTTAGAAAATTGTGGCATAAATAGCAGCAGCCAGCCAGACGGTGGTGAAGCATACCTGTGGCTGCAAGAGGAGGAAAACCCAGGTCGGCCTGTTAGTGGGCACGGTGGTGCCGGTGTCCCTTGGCATCCTGGAGACAGTCCAGCTCGCTGCAGACAACGGGTCTCCTCCGTGCTGGCCATCTCAAAGCTGAAGGCAGGACGCTGTGTATGCTTCTCTGAGCTGTCTCTGCAGAAGGCCACATAATTTACCTCTTTGTCAGCTTCCCGGTTGTACCACATAACTTCACGTCATCATCTCACTCGCCTGCCTTTCTTCTTTATTTTTCTTCCCTTCCAAGAGCTTGGTCTATTTACAGTTGTTCGGCTTTCTCTGGAATAGGCCAAAATGGGAAACTGAGGGGAAAAAAAATAAATGAGAGTCCTGCCACATGTTGTGTCCCAAGCTTCCCTGGAGCTGCTCCCAAATGTGGGAACGATGTACCCCAAAGCCTGCAGAGGGGCTATCTGTGCAGACTTCTAGGAAGAGGCACACGAGTAAGGCTGAGCAGGGATAAGAGCATAGGCAGGGAGAGAACTGGGGCAGAGGGATAAATATCTGCAGGGAAGCTTCCTGAGGAGGAATTTGTTGGCCAGAATATTCATCCTAGCCCCCATAAATTGCTACACAATTCCCATTTTGCTGCACAGTTCTGCCACATAAGTTAGGCCTAATGACTTGCACTGAGTGTGAGAGCGTGGCTACGGTGGGAGTGATTAATTTGGCAAAGTGCTGTGTTATGTTTAGCTTGGTCATTATGTAGTGAGACAGATACATCACCCCTTGGTGGCTCGTCCTTGAATGAGGTCTGTGCCCCCCTGCGTGGACACCCCATCCCGCTGGAAGGAATAACACATCAGACGAGGTATAGGATCCTGTTATGCAGCCAGATGTTTGGCCTATGAGAAAAAAATCAAACCATGGGTGACAGCACATGGGGGCTCTTGGGGAGCAGTGGCCTTGCAAAACCCCATCTGCAGGATGGGTTCGTAGGCAGCTGGCTGATGGAAGCATTGGAGGATTTGTCCTTGCCCTGTTTCTGGTCTTGGATACAAGCTTCATTTCTCCACCTAGCACTAACTGACGGTGGCAGAGCCTTGTTTGGTCTGCAGGGAAGTCTCCCTATGGCATCAGTGCTACTGGCCAGTGCTCGGGCTGCCATTGATGCTCCTTTGGCAGCCCTTGGGACACTTGCAAAGCCATGCAGGGTGCAGAGCCCAGCTTACCCAAGGGGCTCCGGCTAGAAGCCCACTGCAAGCTGCGTCATGGTGAACACACACACACAAATGAAAAAAAACTCTTCCCTGGCTTCTCTCTTTCGCAATTCCCTTGCCTCTCTGGCTCAGCATTGCTCCCATCCCTGCTCTTCCAGGCTTGGTCCATCTGGCATGTAGGTTGCTACATCAGTGGTGGGCTGCCTGGAGGCCTCTCGCTTGCCTTTTAATCCATGAGCAAAAGCGAGCCAGGCGGAGGGAAGTATTCTGGCTTTGCTGCAAGCTGCTTGGTGTGGCCGTGTCAAGCATTGGGCATCGCTTCTTCTCCGCACGTGCAGTACTAGGTCGAGCGGGACGGTGAGGGGAGAGGGCAAGGAGCCTGGTGCTGGCCAGGGAGTAGGGCAGAGGCAGCCCTTGTCGCTCCAGATCAGCTTCTCCTGTCCCAGAACACAGCATATTAAAGCAATTAAGAAGAGCTCTGCTCAACGCGGGGATTTTGAGGGGAAATATGAATGTAAGGATACAGCATTCCTCGATCAGAGGGGAGAAATAGCAGAGGGTAAATTAAACACAGCTGGAATGAGCATAAGAAATAGATTAATTCCACGAGATTTTTTTTTTTCTTTCCGTTCTTTACAAATTATAGGAGCTAGGAAAACTAGCACTTCTTAATTCCACTTGGTATGCAACCCTTTAATCCTCTTGCCTGTGAGCCAGCATGCACTGAATTCAAGTGCAAGCCATTACTCCCACAAACTCTTAACAGGGGCACCTCCTCTCGCCCCCTGCACATACCCTTCTCACCTCCCCTTGTGCTGTTGTGAGAACAAATTCCCTGGACAGGGCTCTGGAAAATATATCGGGAAATTATATTTGCTGGTATGTGGTGATACTGGTTGAGGGCAATGAGCAGTGTTCACTTGCAGCTGCAGGACCAGCCTTTCCTCCCAGTATGCTTGTCAGAGTAGGAGTCATCCCTTATTTCTGAGGTTGCATGGCACCTAGCACATCAGGGTCCTGGTCCATGGCCCAGGTGTTAATTTCATGAAATATTGTGTACTATCAAATATTATGATAAATAATAGTTGAGTTTGTGGCTAGGGGCTTGCAAGCTGCTGCTGTGTCAAGTGTTCAGGTTGGGCAGGACCTGTGAAATCCTGAGCTTCACCTGGGTTATGGAGGAAGAGAGAAATCTGAGCAAACAGGAAAAATACTATTGTGCTGGCACCAGTATGGCCAAATATCACTCTCCTTCCTGCTGAGCCCTATGTAATATGGTCAGGAAAGCCAACACTGGTTCAGGAGAGGGTACAGCTTCACATTAGTGTCTGTATGGCCAGGACTGTGGACGGAAAAGCTCACTGAACCCAGAGACCTGAGTCCAGAGATGTCAGGGGTTGAAGCCTGTGCCCAGAGTTGTCCAAATCTGCAGAAATATGCTTAAAAAGGGTGACAGATAAAAGAGTCAGGAAAAGGATACTGCTGGGTGCTTATTGTGGGCACTGCAAAAGCAGGAAAGGGTTTGGCTGAACAGAGGAAGCCTGTTTCCATAATGAACAAATTGGTACATTAACCAGCACTGGACAAGAAATGCAAGTTATGGCTGGCACTTGGCTCTTACCTCATATAGCTGCTGGGGCAAAAGCATAAAGGGTAGCCTTCACTTTGAATCTCTTGGCTTCTCTTTACTTGTATTGCGGCCATAATATTAAGTAAATACGTGTTTTCTTCTGGGAAGATTTTTTTTTTTTTCCGGCAATGACAGTTTTTTATTTTTTTTTTCTCCTTATTTAATAAAATAACAGACGGTCATAAATTGTGTATCATTTACCTCAACTACATGGATGACTTTGTTGGAACTTGTCCAGTCCTCAGTGAAAGATATATTTAAGCAGGTCTAAAATACAGTATGTATTTAAAATGAGGTGAATAATCCTTAAGGCATTTTGAAAATGGTGTTTAAGAGATGTCTGCTCACAGTGTATTTTGGTGTCTCTTCCCACCCCTCCATCCCACAGTTAAGCAGGCACTCAGTTTATCATAAATGTTAAACTTGGCAAGTATGGACGCATCCCCATGCAGGAGCACGGGATGGATGGAGGGCCCTCCGTGAAGCTGGGGAGCCACATCTGCATTTCCCAAGGCTCTGATGCCTGGCAGATTATATTTTGTATCAGCTGTACAGTATACAGGCCTTAAAGGAAAATAATAGTTGAGACTGTACTTCTGGAGTGAATGGGTATAAATATAACATAATGTAATATGCATCACATAGATGCAACTGCTGAGTTTTGGCATATTAATCTCTCTTACACTTTACTGAGGATGCTGATTTTGTTGTTTCCTGCTCAGTATCATGGGTGCTCCAGAAGCCTTCCAGAGCAATCAGAGGAAGGTTTCCAAGACCGGCGGGAATTTAAGGGACACTCAAAAGCATGCATTATAAACTTCAAACAAAGCTGTGCAGATAATTTAGGCTGCAGGACTGTAATTAGATAGAGGAAAATGTATGCTGTGATAAACCCAGCTGCTGTTCTCATAGCATGTGATTGATATAGCAGGCACAAGGCCAGGACCAGAAAAGGTCAAAGCTGTGGTTAAAATGCCATCTTCTAAAATGTACCAGATCTGATGTGTTTCCTCAGGACAATGACATGCTGGTTCAGATTCTCCTCTCACCTCACCCAAAGAAGCTGGGGAAGATCTGTCCCAAACAGGTTGTTTGCTGCACCAGAGAAATTTAATCAGAGAGTTTTCAAGACAGATGGGAATACTCAGAGCATGTGCATCCATCTTCTGTAATTTTTAAGCCAGTGAGTCTCAAAGTTGTTGCTATCCTTTCTTTAATGACATTTGGATAGCTGCAGTGTGTCATTTCGGAGAGCTTTCAAAAACCGAGTATTACTTATGACAGGGAGGGTGCTAATGAGTTCCTATGTGTATTTGTGTATAAGGAGGTAGTCAGAGGACTTTACCAAACAGAATGTCTACAAGCTGTGCAAAATATGGGTAAACAGAAGAGGTCCAAATGTGATGACCTATTTGTACCAGCACAAATTCTTCATAGCTCATCTAAAGGAGCCTTCTTTGGTGGCTAATAGCATTGCATGGATCTCGATCAATGGCACTTCTAAAACTTGGATGTTGCAGCTCCTTTATGACCTTTGTGATGTAACAAGGAGACCTACAAAAAGATATAGATATGTCTAATAATTAAGACATTATTTAATCTACAGTCTTGTCAAGATCAGGCAAAAGCTACATCTCTGGCAGGATAGTGGTGTGAGATAAATGTAGGAGTCACAGAGAGCTCACTGAGAGACATTCAATTTGAAGATCTTATTTCTCCAGTCAGACTTACAATCATTGCCAGGTTGCAGTAAAATAGATTAAAAAGAAAAGCTTGACATTTAGCATCAGACCTGAAAATGAAGCAGTCATGTGCTCTTCTCTTATCTCCAGCATTGGCTTGCCTTCGCAGACTTGACATGTCATCTAGTGTGTTGATGCTTTAGTTTTGCCATGTGTAAAATGGTGATATCTATTCTCTTTCCCAAAAGGGCAAGGGGGATGCATGTTTAAGAGCTGATAAATGTAAAATTTATATCTGAAAAAATACACATTCAATTGTATAAAAATTCAATGATAAATCAGTGAATTAAAAAATCTGATTGCTGAGAAACTCGTATTGAGTGAGGCCTGTAAGTCAGCAGTGAAATGTGACGGTAGGACTTTATTGCTGTTTTTAAACTTTTTTTTTTTTTTTTTTTTTTTCTTTCCTGTTCTCTCATACTTTCATTTTAAAAAAAAAAACAACTAAATTATATCTTAGGGTTTTGAAATAGCATCAAAGGCATAGCTGGAATGTTTATAAATAGCTGTATCTTTTCTTGAAGGTGTGGTGTCCAAGTTTATTTCAGGTTTTGAGGTAGGAAAGCGCTACAGGCCATGGGCTGTGGAAGCTGCATGGGCCTGGCTCCCTGGCCAACCCTTTTATTTACCCTCCTTGCTTGCTCACGTACCCAGATCCTACCCCTCCAAGGCCACCCCTGTGCTGTTTTGTCCCGCTGGCTGCTTGCAAGTTGCTTGTGCCAATGCCCCACCACCCTCTGAGATACCAGTGTAGGGGCTGGCTTGTCACAGTGGCACCTCTGCCATCCACGTGTTCCTCCCCACACTTTTCCCTTTTCCTCTCCTCACTTGTTGCTGTCTTTGGACCCTCCCTTTCCCCGTCTTTAGGCACAGAGACAGGGAGCAATGTCTCCCTGCTGTGCCCTCTTTTCCATTTCCTTTCCCACTGGCGTCCTTCCTCCTCCCATGAGGAGGGAAGGCCTAAAGGATGTCTTCTCCTTCTGTGGGGGTCTGCAGGCTCCAAAGCCATGTCCCTAGGGCCTACTGCTGGTGGGGCAGCCACCTCTGCGGTCTGCATACTATCTCTGTGTCACACATGAGCGAGCTGCATGCCAAGGGGAGAAGCTGTGTCAGACAATAGGGTAGAGCCTCTCCTTTGAAGACAAGCACTGGAGAGCCGTGAATATTAATCTGCAGAAAGGGCCTCGGATGCCTGGGGGCCAGTGGCTCCCTGGGGACCCATCAGGAAGAGCTCCGGGATGGCATCTTGCAGCATAGTGGCACAGGGGACCAGCTGCTGGGAGCAAAACCCAGCACTTCTTGGCTCGGGATCCACAAAATGAACTGTAACCACCAGCCTATAAATGAGAACATCCAAACAAACAAACAGGAATAAGACCAAAGGAGAAAAAAAAAAATAATCCAGGATGGTGCTGCTTTGACTCTGAGCCCTGTCGTCTTCTAGGACTGATGAAGCGACTGGGTGGTTCTTCAGATTCCTGTGGTCTGAACACACACCCTAGTCATCACTGAGATGAGCTCGGAAAAAAACAGTAATGAAAGAGGGCTCTGATTTATTTCCTGATAAAATAACCTTTGCTCTCAAAGGCTAACATTTCAGCTCCAGCTTGCAGAGAATGATCTTTTATTTCCATCCATCAAAGCCTACATCGTGTTGGATATCCAGAGAGTATTCTTCACACACAGCCATGTGTTGGCCAATGAAAGAAAATTACTACCTATATTTTTTTTTTTCTCTGTGGGAGGAGAAAAAGGAGGGGGAATAAAGTCTGTATTAAAGACTGGTATAATTACTGTCTATTGCAAACCTGTGACCATGGTATGAGGAAAATTGCTTAAAAGTATTGTATGAGCCAGAATTTTTCTTTGCCATGTAAATAATCTCTGCATTTTTTGCAGCATTTGATCTAAATCATCCAAGTAGTTCCTGCGTATTTTCACCCAGGTAGATATCTTGAGTGAGTATCCAGAGGCTTTCTGTTTTGTCCCTGTAGCAGACCTATACTGGTGCATTGTGTTTTTGTCTGTCCCAAGTGTCATTTTGGTGTGAACTAAGAGCCTGCAATATTCACTGAGACCTATAAGAGT
Organism: Nettapus auritus; assembly: GCA_011076525.1. Classification (NCBI taxonomy): domain Eukaryota; kingdom Metazoa; phylum Chordata; class Aves; order Anseriformes; family Anatidae; genus Nettapus; species Nettapus auritus. The sequence continues at coordinate 18,565 of JAACYP010030717.1, forward strand.
AAAAGTTAAGATTTCCTATTCACATGGACACCTTCACACTGCATTGTGCTGCAAATGGCTATGGGGAGCAGTCAGCATAAATGAGTTAAAAACGAAGGCAGATATTTATTTGTGATCAAAACATTAGATGAACTTGATACACGAAGAGACAGAGACATTGAAATAATGTGTTGTTTTCCATAAAAGAGAGCCAGATTCAGCTCATGTTTCAAAAAGCATAATTTTATTTTATTATTTTTTTCTGTCAGTGGGCTGTACTTGGACAGAACAAAGAGTAGAGGGTCTTGCAGTGTTTGTGTGATCACCAGAAGCAGCAACATTGAACAGAAAGCCTTGATGGATGAGGGATTTGGGTTCATGTGGCTGAATGTCTTGGTTCCCCTCATGTGTGAGAGCTGTGGCTGGGACTGCAGACTCCGATGTTAGTTCAGAGTAATGCTGGAGAAGCCAGAGGGCTTTCCCTGGGTGGTGATAATGGATTTATAGAAGGCTTGGAGTACTCTGAGAAGGCTCATCTCACAGAGCTCTGTTTTGTGAGCTTTCAGTCTTTGGTGGGTTGGCAGAGTCTGCCACATGGATTTACTGGTGTTTACAAAGTGCTGTGAAGAGGTGGTGTTGCAGGGAGATGCTTGTGTAGGTGCAGAAAGCAGCAAGTGATTGCTTTTCTGTGAAGGTGTGTAGAGGATGCCCATGGGTATGTGCACTGTATGCCACCTAGCATGTGGGAACAAATGCATTTACATACAGGGAGCAATGAACAGAAGCGAAGGGATGGAATGCAGAGGCCATGCAAAGTCTCTGGAAATCAGCAGTGCCTTCTTTTTTGCAAGGACATGAGCTCTGCTTTTTTTTCCTGGGGTCTTACCCATTACAAGCTCACAGAGGCAATCCAGAAAAGACTGAATGAGGGGGGGAAGAAAGGACCTTTCTGCAGATGAGTGGAGTGATCCCACTGAGGGTCATCAGCAGGGACTGAGCCAGGGTTGCACCCCACCACTGCAGAAAGCACAAACTTCTGTCCTTTGAGCTAAAACAAGTAGCTTTTCATAGTGGGTAAGCATTATAGTGATGCTTCCCGTGAGAACCAGCCACTACAGAGAGGTGAACACAGTCACCTTGCAAATGGTGCAATAGTACTAAAGGTCAGCCTCCTATGTGGGTCCCTCTAGGAGCAGTCAGTGGGAGTTTTAAGGGCTGAATATCCTCACTTAACAAAGTTAAAGCTTTGATAAGACAAGTTAATGTTACTTTTATTATGAAACAATATAATTGAGTGGAGCATCCAACCATTAGCATATCTGCCTTGGCTGTAGGGAAACGTTCATGGTCCAAAATAGAAGCTGGAAAAAAAAAAAAAAGCAGAATAGCCATAAAAAGTCTTAATTCCCTCATTTTCAAGTTCTGGTGTTAAGGACTTGCAGGATTATTCCCAAATTCTCATCTAACCAGTTCTCCTAGCTCTTGCATTCAGCAGTTTTCACATAGCCTGACTTTACCTCTAAGTGTACCCTTCATCCACAAGGACCCCATAAAAAGTATTAGGCAAAGATTAAACATTATAAGCTTATAACCAGCTCATAAAATGAGTTTTAAATGTTAAGCATGAAAGGGTGAATTTGCCTAAGGGGCTGCTCAGAGCTCCATTGGCTCAGGGAAACTTGTTCCTCAGGAGACATATTTATCACTATAGTTTATTTGTATTACAAGAGGCACCACTGGAGACTGGGGACTTCACTGTGTGAAGTGCAGCTCAGTTATTCTGTAGGAATCAATTCCGACAAAATATTTTATATTAAAACTGATAGGAGTGGACTGGGCCAGTAATAAGGGAAGGTTTTCTATCTCCATTTCATGGCTGGGGGTCTGAGGCTCTGCAGGATGAAGGGTCGTTGTCCTGTGCGTGGAGGTCATGTGGGAGCAGAGGTGCTCAGCCCAAGCTGACAGCAAGTCCTGTTCCAGATCAGTCCCTGACATGCTCTTGCAGATGATCAGTACAAGGCTTGAGACCTCTGCACCATTTCTACCTCATCCCTTCTTATGGCAGACTACTTTAATGAAAAAACTCAAATGAGGACATGGTAGCATAAAATTCCTAGCATATGTTCTCCCATCACAAAGGCAGCTGATGACTCAGACATTAGCTGGACCAACAAAAATGCTACAGGAAGAAAATTTATTTTTTCATGGGTGATTTGAGATCAAGGATGTTGGAAAAAAATCAAACTTGGAGATAGGCCTCTCTTTATAGTCCTTAATAATTGACTTGATTTTTCAGGCCTGTCAAACATTTGAGAGCTTTCCTAGAATCATTTATTTTACACCCAACTCTTCAACAAATAGTCTTCACATCCACAGAGTTTGCAACTAAAGAAGCATTGAAAATTGCCTGTGTAAAAAGAAGAGTTAAATTTTGCATTAAATTCCAATCCTTTCCTTTCCTCTAGGCCAGCTAACATTTCCTATCGTCATCTAACCAGAGTTTGTTTTCATGTCTCATTTTCCTTTTCTATTGATGTATTAGTCTGGTAGGTTGAGTTTTCTCAGAGGGAGGACTTTTGTGCAAGTTTCATTAAAAATATTTCACAATATCTCTCTAAAATGTGATCTGTGCTTTTGTGTTGATTGAAAATTGTACAGTAACTTGTTAAAGCGTATTCTTTTATATTTCATCAAAACAGATATGTTTTAAATGGAAATCTCGAGTATTTTGTTTCTCTGTGGAGATTAAAGTGAGGTTTGTCAAACTGTCAATACAATTGCTTTGAGCTTGACTTTCTTGTCACATGTATCTCGATAAGTGAGGAGGAATTCTTCTGAAATCACTGGAATTATTCTGCTGAAAAACTTCAATGCTTGAGTTAGCAAGGGCCCTTTTTTTTATTATGCATCAGCCAGGCTGTCTGAGCTGTCCCAGAATTGCCTGTTAGTAGCATATATTGAACTAGAATATTAATGAAGGGAAAAGTCTAAGTATTTGTGGTTAATGCATTTCTTTAAAACTTCACAATAGGAAACAACATGTTTCACATTACCACTTACCTCCTCTAAGGCAAGAGTTGTTCCAATGGGTAGACTGTGTGAGAAATTATGTTACATACCACCATGGAGCCTCATGTATCTCTAAGCAATCTGAAATTCTTTAAATCTGCAAATCAAAATGCTGCTGTGTATTATAACAAGCTGTGCTGTACCATACCATCTCCTCTCAAGTCACAGAAAGAGATGAATAATTCACTAGGATGTTTTTTAATTTCTAAAATAAATAATTTAGTGCCATTCATTTTAATAGATATTGCAGAAGGCGGCTGTTGTTTCGGAATCCAAATATTCTTATCATTGTATCAGAGTAAATACTCTGCACTTTTTGTCTCGCGGATTTGTGTTGTTTCGTTTTGGTTTCTGAAGCTGTCCAGAATCTTGAGATTTGTCACGCTTGTCTGCTGCCATGTTGCCTCAAGCACTCATCTTTTTCTTTCCATTAAGCAGACTTGGGCCTGCTCAATGCATCTATGGGAAATCTCCAAAAACACATGTGGTAGGAAACAGTGTCATATATTCACGTCCTGACTCTCTTCTCTCCGATTTATCCTGGAACTGAAAGCCTCTTGTAATGCTGAGGAAAATTTTCACTGCTGGACTTTTCTTAGTAGCTGCACTGCTTATTCCAGCTTCTTGATTAACGCATAATTATGGTGATTATGCTCTGCTCATCCAAAATTCTCCTTTATAGGAGCTTCACTTAAAAACAGTTGGTTTTCCTCTCTCTTACCAGCCAGCAGGTATTAGAGCAACCCGCAAGTGCAAACTTTTGCTAAACCAAGGTTAAAAGAGGTGGGGAGTTCAAAGACAATGCAAAATCTTCTCTGTCCATTCCTCATGGGTTATGTAAACAGCAGAGAACAAAGGCTTCAGGCTCATTATCTTTGTCCCAATCTCTTTGCTGAGTAGGTCTGGTTGGAAAACTGTATTTCTTTTCATGGGAAATTTTACTCTTCTAGATTGTTTTTGTTGTCAATGAGAAAGTTAGTTCTCCATTTTCTCACAGGTCATCTATTCAGGGGAAAATATAAAAAAGTTAGAATAGGAAATGTTTTTTTTTTTTTTTTTTTTTTTAATTATAGTAAAAATGTTTTGTTTCCGTAATATGGAAATATCTTGTTTTGATATGGTGGAGATGTTTTGTTTTTCAGAAAAAATCAAGAAGGCAAGCTGAACTTTTTCTGGTTTCTTTGTAGATTGGCTTATTTGTCCCAGTGACATTTTTGATTAAAATGAAGCCCAATTTTTGAAAGAAAAATGTTTATTAATACCAACTTGTTTTTCCTCTTGCTGAATGTTGCTTAAAATGTATCATTCTCCAATTTCAGCCAGTAAGCGAACCAATCTATATGTTGCACGCATACATACATGTAAGCAAAGGACCAACTTCTGCCCTCAGCTACGTAAATAAATCCCAGTGGAGATTTCCATCAGTGTTGCACATATATGAATGAAAGCAGAATTTGGCTCAGGATTTGTAATCAATATATAAGGCTTACTGAGTGATTTGAGATGCTTGGAGAAAGCTGTTACATAAATGTTAGTCATTATTATTTGTAATAATTACCTACAGCTGTAACTATGGCAAACCTCCATATAAAAACAGCTAGACCCTGACATATGGCTTCTGTGCTTGAGCTCCAGATTCCACTGAAGTGCACAATAAACTCTTTCTTTAAAAGCGTGTGCCTAAAGGGAACATGTAAACTCTGGCACACGATAGCGGCCATAACGACGAGGGGAGAATTATGCCATCCTTATTAGCAGCGACAGCCTGACTCTCACAGAAAGGAATGGGTGTTGGATTGGACCCTATCATGTGAATAACATGCTCCTGAGATGTATTACAGCCATGGGCAATGTAGGCAGCAAATTAAATTCAGGTTGTAACTGGGTCAAGACTGAAGAGCATTTTGTAACCATATTTTTCCAATGTGGCTGCAGAGTAGTTGGATCCGTATTTTGGGGATGTCTTCACTCTATTTGGTTTTACTTTATAACCAGATAAATAATAATTAAAAAAAAAAAACAAAACAAAACAAAACCAAAAACAAACAAACAAAAAAGCCACACCCAAGACAAATAAAACCTTCCAGGTGTCTGCTAATCTTTCCTAGCTTTTAAGCACCCATTTCTGACATGGTCACTACAGCAATTTAAAAGATGAAACACAGAAACTGTTGAGCAGCACACAATGCTGCTACTCAATGGTCTCAGGAGGAAGTGAGGAATATGGCATCTGACTGAAACTGCTTGGGAATTTTGTTAAACAGCCTGTAATGGCCAAATTGATTTTGGCCAGAAGACCAGGGCTAACACCCACAATAAGTATAAAGTGCCATGGGATCTTTAATGACCCCACTGCTTTGGACACAGTTTTACATTTATTTAATGCACATTTTATGTTTGTGAATAATATACTCCATAAAATATATACAGTCAGGAAATGCCAAACATTGCCAGTTTCCCAAAGGCAATTTCAGAGCTTGCAGAGAGTACTCTCAGACCTCAATTCATGATCATGTTAAACTTTGTTTATATGAGGTAATCCAATATTTTATTCATTAAAATGCACCATGCACCTAAGAGGAATTAAACAAATGCTTTACTATGCACTAAAATTGTTCTTCCCCCTTCAGTGAGGATTATGCAGGAATAGCTCATGGACCCCTGGACCTCGTGCGGTCAGGGAGGCTGCAGATGCTGACTCTGCCACCTTCACAGCAGCCCTCCGGAAAGTGCTGGAGAGGGTAGAGAGAAACTTTCATAATGAGCTGCCAATGACTCTGAAAGCCTCTGGGGTTCTCTTTGCCTCTGTTGAAGAACTTTTATCTGAAGATCACAGGTGGGGATCCTAGCTCACCTTAGGATGCTCAGAGTCTGGCAATAGCTGAAGACATGAAAAGAGATGGTAGGTGCCACACTGAGGAGGAAAAAGAGGCAGCAGCCAGCCCATGTAAGGTAGAATCAGCTGATTAGTAATAAAATGGGGAAATGTCTGCCTCTCTGACTTCAGAGGAGCATCTCCTACAGACTGCTCAGCTCGGGGTGGTTCATTGCCACTGAGTAGCTGTGATGAGAATTTGTGTTTTTCTCTGTTTGGGCCAACTATAACAACTTTTTGTGCTACGCTGATGGTAATTTTGTTTGGGTGCAAATAGAACAAGATTTTCAAAAATAGGTCACTAAACTTAGGCTCCAAGGAGTTTATATGTAGACACAACTCAGTGATTTGATTAAAAAAAAGCAATCTGAGTGCCCAAGGTCTCCCAGATTTGTCAGATCTTTAGCCAGGCAAACACAGAAAGCTATAATCAGGTCTGAGCAATTATGTACATATTTGTAATTTTAAAGATTATGCTTCTATTCTGGTAATGACTAGGGTTTTAAACAGCCTTTTGTATTTACTTTTATTTTATTTTATTTTTTCCTTCTTCTTCTTCTTTTTATATATTTTTTAAGGAAAATGATGGTGATGGTTTCCTGAAATCCAGATCAATTCTCTTAGGAAAGACCACAGTCTCCTTCACCTATAGCATCCTGATCTGTATCCTGCTCAGCACAATGCACAGTGTTTGGAATCAGTGCCAGAAGCAGATCTTCAGCCATCTCTAAAGGTCCAACCTCCTACCAGTGCTGAGAGCTGCTCAGGCAGTCTGTACTCAGCAAATGGATCAGATATGACTGCAAACACCAAGCATCTGATGACAATGTTTCGTATTTCCATCTCATTTTTCATGCATGATTTTCAGTGCTTCTAGAGAAATATTAGCAGTTAGAAAAGCCCTGCAATATATGCAATATTTCTGGGACACAAGAGGGTATTGTACTGTCACCATGTCACCATGTCACCATGTACTGTCACCCATTACTGGCACAGAGCAACTCTGAACTCTGAGCACCATTTGTAGCATTCAAGGATCACAGATTAAGAATTACCCGAGGTGCACATCTGACTGGATGCACTATTTGGAAGACATCTGTCCTGCAGAGCCACAACATCTGACCTTTCACCAGAGACTTTCTTTGTTGCCTGATAACAACGACATCCCCACCAACCTGTTGTGCACCAACATGTGTGTCACCCACTGCCACTGGTGCTTCACTGATGCTAGTTGCAGCTGCTTCCTCCTCCTGCCCACCACGTCCCTGCAGGCAACTACAGGGGAGGGAGCACGGCCAAGTGCCTCTGTGACCAGTGCCGGGGCATCTCTGGTGGAAACTCACCTCTCGCTCCTTCCTAAAGAGAGGTTCTTGTGCTGGCCTCAGTCCCTGCTTGGACTCTGTGGCATGCAGCACAGAGGAGGTCAGGGTAGTTGATCTTAATAATTTATTTGGCCTAAAAAATCTATTACTCTCCTCCATTTCGTTAGTCACAGCCTCAGGAGCATTAAGACAGGGGTGTTGCCATGATGATGTCTGTTGTCAGGAGACTCATACCAGGAAATGAAGGCCAAGACTGTCAATTTCCAAATTTGATATAAAGCAAAAGGGTGTTTCTGCAAAAATGATCAAAGCTGAGATTGATCTGACATGGGTATTCAGAAAGTGTGTTCGGAGCAAACAGGCTGCAAGCACCCCTTGCACAGTAGTGGTACTTGAAACACTGAACTTGAAACTTGAAACATCATTCCCCCTTTTTAAATGTCAGGTCTTTAATATATCATTCAGCAGGAGATCCTCCTAATTAATTTAGACTTTTCTCTCATGGGTCACACCCTTTATCACTTCCCACTCCGTATGACTTGACTTATGGAACACTTGGCTTCAGACGCAGTCTCAGTCCTGTTCTTTGCATGCTATTTGCACACAAATTACTTACATCCCTGTATTAGTCATTCTTCTGTTTCAGCGATACATTTTTTGTATGTTGTGAGTCTGAGGCAGAAGGAGTATGGTTTGGTTATGTGAAATCATTCCCAATGTGGGAATAAGTCCTTGCTGTTGATTAAAAGTAACACTTCAATGCATGTAAAATAGGATGGCTCAAGTCAGCTCAACCTGAGCTGCTTTTGTTCCTCTGTGCAGCTCATGTCTCGTTTAACAAGACACTTACAGAAAAAAAAAAAGACAAAAAAAAAAAAGTCACACAAAAAATGATCCCACAACTCTCTTCTTCTTTTGTTCTGGTGTTATGCCAAAAGCTACGGCATGCCGCCTCAAGCTCAGGTGTATGCTCAGAGCGTTCCCATTAAACTGGCCATCACAAGGGACATAGCCCAAGTGATGACTGGGCTGGGGTTAGGAAAAAGAGGCACACAGAGATCCTGAAGCAGGGGAGCTTTTGAGCAAATAAAAGATTTCTGATAGCCAGGGAGCTCAAGTAGCAATGAAATTATTCACAGCAAGGACAGGGAGTACCACAACAGTTGATGTAAGTGCCCAACTCTTATCAGGGTCTGAAGGGCAACAGAGACAAGAAGCATCGTAGCAAGTCTACACAGCACTTGATCCTTGGCTTTTCTGGAGTCCCGTGGTACAGGGCTCATCTCACGCCTGCATGTGGGGAAAGGCTGGGGAATGGGAACAGAAAGCACCACACTTGCAGTACTGTAAATCACATAAAAGGAATTAAAAGCACAAGGCTTTTCACATAGTGCTTTTGGGGAGCCCCCACTGAAGGTTTATAAGCTCTCAGGCTGACGGCACTAGTGACACTGTGCAACAGAGACTAGAAATGGGCCTTACAGAATCACTACTTTGAGATAGTTGTCACCAGAAACAGCTGGAGATAATTCTTCATCTTTCCCTGGAAACAGCTATTTCAGTTTAAGACTGGTGTGCGGAGAGGAAGGTGGCTCTGCGGCTCCTCTGACATACCCGTTTTTCACGGTTGACTGAAGAGCAGCAGCTGGTTCTCTGCTGGCATCCAGGTGAAATTGTAAGGAGGCAACCACGTCCAAAGGCTTGGTGGATCTCTGCACTGCCTGCAATGCCAAGACTTGCCTGGGGCTCAGAGGTTTCATCTCTGGGAAAAATTAGGAGGTCTTGACAAATAATTGTAACATGCTGTTATAGAGAATCACAGGAAGGAATGACAAAATCCCCAAATGATTGGCTTTTTTGTTCTTTTGTAGCATTTTGCTTTTATTAATGAAAATTTTGTGCACACATGTTACTCAGTGGGCAGTTCGCTGCATCCCATGTATGAGTCCTTTGTAAAATATGTCGGAATTAATACATTCCTCTGCCTTCACCTATTCTGTCTTCACCTGCAAAAGTTCTTTCTGGAAATGGAGAGAGACACTGAGCTGTAGATAATCTCTATAAGATCATGCAAATTTTTCTTATGTTTCAACTGATGAGGGTCCCTATCATATGAGTTTACCTTCTGTTTTGGCTTCAAACAAATCCCATGATGCAGAGCAAAACTCAGCAGAAAAAAATGAGTTTTCCACCCCAGATGGTAAATTGGTCCAGTTTCACTCGAATCTTGGCTTCTTTGCAAATGTTGTTGCACTTGGCCTTGTAGATTATAATGAAATTTCAAACTAGGATTGTTTCACTATGTAAATTATATGTTGGGCATATTCCATTTCTGGATGGAGTAGGACTTTCCAGGCAATTACTCCTGTTATCTCCAGGGGCTACTGTGATATTTGGAGCTGAAAACTTGGAGATATTCTCCCTTGGGCCCTTGCTCTTCCTACTGCTGGCACAGAGGATTAATATGGATGAGAAGGAGAAAACGACCTGCCCTTAACACCAGGTGGAGCAATGCTGAGCCTCTTGGGCAGGAAGAGATGAATAGATCAGTGCAAGAGCTGGGTTGGAAAATTATGGGATAGAGAAAGGAAGATGGAGATCCAAAGCTTTTAGGGATGAGGGTGGGAGGGGTGACTGGAGTGAGGATGGAGGTGGGAGAACTCATGAGATGAATGAGGGGGATGGTGGGATGAGGATAGCGTAGGGCAAGGAGTGATCTGCATGTGGTCCTCTGCTTCCTCTGCAGCAGCAGCAGAGCATGCAGCTCTCACATCCCAAACAGCCCAGCTCTGCTCCAGGAGGCACAAACTGAGAAATTGATAGCAAAATTGTCAAATGCTCGCAGTGGTGGCAGGCTTGTGCACAGGGTGGCAATGCTCTGCCACCAGTCACTGACAGGTGAAGTGGCCAGTCCTGTGATGGAGCTTTCACTCTTCTCTGCTTATAGCCTTCTTGGTCCTACCTTTGGTGACAGGACCTCAACATAGCATACTCACTGAAGTGCCATGACATCTAGGGTCTGCATATATTGATGCTAGGGGTCAAAGAACAGTGGGATTGGAAGCTAACCATAATATTTATATTTAATGGCCTGGAGAAAACCTTGATCATTGCCATACTTTTATTTGCTGACAGGAATTTCATCCCTGTTTCAATGCCAGAGATGATAGTAAATTTGTCTTGAGATTTGTATCAGCAGTTCTATGTTTTGGGATAGGAAATTAGGTCCTGTTCTTCTTGGACATTGAGGAGCCAGAAGATGCCAAGATATTTCTAAGCCCCAGAAGTAGAGGCTATAGAAATGAATCAGAAGCCAAGCCAGAAGCTTCTCTTTTGGACAACTGCAGCTGCTGCTTTCCTTGAGCCTGAGCACACAATTCTGAATAGGCTGTCCTGAGGACTTTCCGTTTCATCTGGCATATGGGGTGGAGATTTCATACTAGAGCTGCACTGATTTTGTCCAAAGTTTTATTTTATCTTTTGCCAAGATTAAGATCCACTCAGAGGTTCTTATCCAGCCAGCTCTCTTGCAGGTGCCAGGACATGACTGGATGCTTTAAAGGCTTGCTCTTTCTTAAAAATGACATGCCGGCCATATTCCGCTGTTGCAGCTGAGAGGTGTAGTGGAAATCAGAATCTTAAGGAAAAAGGACTGAAAGGGATATGACTCAGTTCATTTCCTGCCTTGGGCCACAGTGGCTATGTGGTCCACAAGCGGTAATGTTTTCAGAAGTATTGAAATCCCGTTTTCAGTCAGCGGTTCCCTTTGTTAAGTCGGAAACTGAGCAGGCTAATTGTCCTGAACAGATGTGTGTTAATCAGGTGTTGAGCTTACTAACAACTCTCTGTTTTCAGAAGATTCATTTTCATAGCCTTGTGCAGGGATCAACATACCTTTCTTTAAAATCAGAAGTACACATTGCATCTTCTATATCTAGCTATGTGTCAGTTCTGCTTGGATGAGATAAATCTTCCTCAAAGCTGAAGTAAATTATTCCCAATAAAAGGGTGAGTTATTTCATTGAAATAGTAGGATTGCCCTTATTTTCTCTTGTTTATAGTCCAAGTCATGGCTATGTTCCATCAAAACATGCCTTGAGATGCAGTCGTTAGCTGCCTACTTGCTATTTAAAGTCACATTCATCCTGCTTCTAACAAATGCAGAATATTTTTAAGTGCAAGGAATACCTAATGCCATGGAAAATTTCACATCCTATCTGACTAATACCCCAAACCTTTTGATTCAAAAGGTCACAGAGGAGCAGCATGGTGCAATGCACGCAGATTCTTCACTGTCCGCCTGAGGTTTCGTTTCCAGCCTCTCTATTGTTGTGCTACTTTCTAAGCACCACTTCCCCAGTGCCTCTGGAAGACACTCCTTCTGCTGCCTTCCCCTGGTTTCTCTGGGCAGCCCTGCTTCCTTGAGAGCCTTCAATTCACTTTAGGTTGAGGTGACAACATAATGGAGCTGCTGACGGTCAGGTTTCAGAAAACAATCAAGCATGTTATGAGAAACAATCACTAAAACGCAAGCACTTAGAGAAGCCAGAGATAAAAGAGTCTCATTTTCTTGGCAGCCCACGTAGATGTTCAGCGATGACGGATGATATGACTGTTATCTTGACACCATACTCTCCCATGTTGAAACTGTTTATGGGAAACAAACATCATGTGAAAAACAGATTGCCAGACACTAAGTAAATCACTCTGATGAGGAACGAGTCAAGTACTGCCAGTTTTACCCACACTGTCATTGTTATGATGTAACACATTCCTCATGACTGATATTGTATCCAAATTAGGGCACAAAACCTTCTCTTGATCAGTTAACTGAAATTCCCTGCCTTGTAACAACAACTGCACACGCACATGCGTATGCTCACCCCCCACCCCCCCTCAACCTGAGTGAATACTAAGTGAAACCCCATGCTAATGGAGGATTAGGAAGGTGGGCAGAAATTATACAAACTGTAAATGTTGTACCCTGCCCTCTTTAATAAACTGTTGCAATTTTCTGAGTTCTACTCGTAATGATTAGTAAACATTTGGAGTGCTAAACATATGGAAAAATCATCCCATCTGGACCATTTAAAACTAGGACGTAGACTTTATCTTTGTTTATTTCATCTTTAGCTAAAAGGCTTGTTATGAATTGCAATAATCCAAGAAGCCAACCATGGAAGACAGACAAGCTCTTTAGATAAAACCAAAAAGGCAAGTTTTCTAACCAAGGACCAGATGTATTTTTGGGTATTGCCCTTGTACATATTTAGCTGAGCTTTTCAAGTGGTGAAGATTTGCATGTTTGTTTTGCAATACTAATGAATATGTTTTAGATTTACATTTTAGAAAATGGAAACTTTTATCTTCTTGGGGCTTTGTAAGTTAATGATTTCCAGAAGATAGTTTGGTATCCTCTTTTAACCCTTCACCATTGAAAACATATCACTTTCCGAGGCACAAGGGTCTAGCACAGGCCTGCTGAACTAAACCCGGGAGATATATGTGACTCTTTCTATTGTTTATTTCTGGAATTACATAAAATGTGGGTTTTTAATTTTCAATCTAGTGAAAACATATGTAAATGGCAAATTATTTTAAAACTAAATTAATGTGAATCTTGGGGTAGGCATTACTGTACACATGATCCTTTAATCAGATAAATAAGAAAAATACTTTTGGAAACATATAGTTTTGAGGCACGGTATCTTCTACGAGTTACTTTCTTTCCTTCAAGATAAAGACTGGTTTGGTGTAGGAAGAAGAAATGTGCTGTATAACAACATTTTTACTTCTGTTAGAAAGAGCAAAATTGCAATTTCATAACACAGATTTTCCCTCTTTGATTTTCCTTAGAGAGGTTATGAGAGAAAATAATTAATGAATAAAACATCTTTTTTCAAAGGCTTACCCTCACTGGCAATTTTTATTTGACAAGGGCCCTATCAGAAATGAAAAATTCTTCCTTAGGGAACAACAGAACATTTTAATACAAGAGATAACTAGAGCTTTGAACTTTGTGTGGTTGACAAATCAGTCTGAAACAGCTTTTCTTCCAATTTTTTTCCAATTGTTCATGCAAAATATGATAGGAAACTAAGTATGATCTCAAAAGAAAATGCTGTTTCTTGTGTTTATGTTACTAAATGTTGCAAATCCCTATCTCTCTAGGATGCTAAAGTAAAGGAGCAGTGCCCCAAAGAGCTTCTAGCCTGGAAGGCTGTGTGGTCTGTGTAGCAGAGTAGACAAAGCAGTGGAAACACTTCAGGTATAAACAATTTGGTTACCAAATATATGTTGTACAGACTTAGCAGGCCATTCACATATGCAAGTATGTATGTAAAAGTATTGATGATTATATAGGCATAGATGATGATCAGGCCTGCAGTTGCATCTGTGTTTTTGAGGAGGGGCTCCTATAATCCAGCCAATAACCCAGCCACAGTATGGAGGACATTCAAAAAGGGAAAGTGCCTGTCACCTGTGATTGTTGTTTAAAAAATAATCTCAAAGTAAAAGCCACTCCCCTTTGTTCTTGGCATGTGTTGGCCATAGGTGAGGCAGGTCCTAGGTTTCTGGGCCCTTTTAGCACCTGCAGAGTGTACAGGTAGGTTAATGGAAGCTCAGCTTTATTTATTTATTTATTTATTATTTATTTATTTATTTTCATACCCATGCCATATTAACAGCAGGCTGCAGACCTCAGCTGGGCTAATCAAATGTTTCTCCCAAGACAGCTCCTGTGCAGAGCTAAAGACCTGACAGTGCTTGGGAAGTCAAGAGGTGGGACAGGGCTTTCACCAGTGTCATGCAGCTGTGGCTGGTAGATCAGGAAGGGCACAGGACATACGTATGGGTTTATTGTGTTAGACTAGCCAATCACAGGGACCAGAGCACATGTTGGTGATCCTGTGGGGATCATGCTGCTGTAACTCTCAGTCCCTTCTCACCTGCATGGGTACCAAGGGCCTGGCTGGGCACGGCAGTGGGGGCACACAGGTGCCAGCAGTGTGTTCATGGGGTCTCTGGCAAAAGGTGGCAGTGGGGTGGGAAAAGTCCTGTGGGCATAACTGACCCCATGACCACCTGCAGGGCCACGGTGACTAATCCCCCTACATTTCATTATAGACGGTTTACACTGCTGAATGTCCCAGCTCAGATTTTATTTCAGGCACAATACTGCAGAGAAGGTGCCCTTACCTTGGGGCAGTGGTGTGTTTTTAGCAAAGCCTTTTGGTGATAGTCTTCCATCACCGTAGCAACTCTAACAACCTGCTTTGGCACCACTCTTTTCCTGTAGGTGAAAGTGAGGTCAAAATTAACTCAATAATCCTTGTTTGCTTTGTTTTGCTACTGTCTTTTTTTTCTCTTTTCTTTGTCTGCAACATTAATATCTCCATTTCCATCAACATGTGCATCAGTATGAGTGTAGCTGGAGAACTGACAGCTGTGCTCTGCTGAAGCAGTACTAATACTCTATTCTAATACCGCTGGTTTCTATTTGCATTAAATTGAGAGTGGCTCATGCACCAAGAGGCAGAGTCTTTCATCACTTTGCAGGGAACAGGAGCCTTGCCTGGGTTAGAAAAGTGGTCACGCTGTAGTTAACGTGAACTGGGTAAGATGGACTTAAATTCGTCCCATTTGTTCATGTGGAGCTAGGATGTATTGTCTTGGCCTGAATTAGGCCGTGCTAATTAAATATAACTATTGCATGTCTTTTCCTCTAGGCCGGACAAAGCTGACACATTGCCTACAGGCCTTTCACTGCCTGACCTTCAGTACACACAGGATGTGGCACTCACTCTATTTATTTTATTTTACTCCATTTTTTCCACTGGACCCCTGATTCTTCCAGTGTATCTGTGACAGATAGAGAACGAAGCACACCTGTGACATACATGAAGCAGGAAGAAGCAGGATAGTCTTGTGGTTAAGGTAATTCACTGTGATCTATAAGCAGCTTTTATCTCTGTTTCTGTCATAAAGTTCCTACAGTACCCAGGAATGCATCGTGGCATTATTTAATTTCCTACCATAGCTGTAGCCTCTGGTTAATGAAGGAAACAAATAAAGGAAGAATATGTCCTCAGCCCTGTGAGTGAGAGAAGAAATGCATTTCTAGCATAGACTAGAAATTACATTTCATTCTTTGTTCAGCTCCAGGTGTGGGGAGCACATGGGTGGCAGAGGGAAAAAGGACTGAAATGAGCAAGCCTTTGACAACTCTGACTGTAGGTGGTAATTAACACTTTTTACCAACCAGCATCAAATAGAGCCACCTCAAGACACCTAGGAAACCTGAGCGGGTATCCAGCTTCCCAACAGTCCCTTCCTTTAGCATAGTATGGCAATGCTTGCACTGAAGCAGCAGATCAGACAGCCTTAATCCTCACTTCTTCATGGGCTTGGCCCTGCAGACTAATTAATGCAGCAAGACCTGAGCTTGCTCTACCCATGTTCTGAGTTGATAGATGTAACCCGTCTTGGGAAGCCATATGTTCTGCTTGCCCTGGGAGTCATGCTTTAAGTTAAAATGCATGTCAAGCCCTGCTAAGTGCCAGAACCCAGGCAGTCTGCGCATCTGCCTCGTGTGTAGTGCATTAAGCCCTGTGGAGAGGCAGGAAACATTAGCAGGAGAGCCATGCTGCACTGACGGGGCTGTGCAGTGTCTGCATGGAGCTGGCAAGCATCCTGCCAGCTCCAAGGCCAGGCAGGGGGACTCGAGTGTGACAACTTCTGCCGTACACACAAGCCATTATATCAGTTTTGCCTAATAGCGTAGCAACCCTCCAGTCAGGAACATGCCCTCATGTAAATCTAGATGATTTTTTATTTTTCCTTTTATTTATTGTTTACTTATTTTCTGAGGAGCAATCAAGAAGCACTGCACAGTATTTTTTTTTTGTGGGTGTTTTCGAGGATGCTTCAATTCAGACCTAACAGGCATCACATGATGGGTTCAAGTGACTGAAAGGCACCCATTGTGGTCTCAGCCAAAAAAAACCCACCGTTCATCTCGGAACTTTGACTAATGAGAACACGACACACCTCTGTAGAGAATAATAACCAAGTTTTTTCCCAAGTTGCATCTATTCAGTTTGGCTGAAGATGCTCTATGAATGATTGTACTGATGGATTTTAGGGTTTACTCTTTGGCCACAGTAAGCCTGTTCCTCAAGTAGGAGTTTTCCATTGACTTCGATGAAAGTTGGATCATATTCATTCATTTTCTTTCCATACAACTAAAAGCAGCCATCAAAATCATGCAGTGTCGGCCCATTTTCAGGCAAATCTTTCACTGTAAATCAGCTGAGAGATTTACCAGAGAAAAAGCCACTGGAATCATCCCATTTCTGTGATAGTATTTGTAGCAGTTATTTCTCATAGTATTTTTAATATTGATAATTTACTGCACCAAATTATACTTCATTATACTCCTTCAAACTGATTCTTCCAATTGTATGAGTGGAAACTTGGCATAAAGATTGCAAGCCCAGATTTTCTTTTCATTTTCTTTCTTTCTTCTTTTTCTTCCTTTTTTTTTTTTTTTTTTAAAGAAAAAATATATTACTGATTTATAAGGCAGGAAAACCTACAAACTTTATATGGAGCTCCATATACCTTTTTTTTTTTTTTTTTTTTTTTTCATGGACTCTGGAGTGAAGCAGGTTTATTTTTAAATACAGAAACTGATTTTTGTTAATCTTTTTGCAAGTTCCAGTATTACCCGTTCATATGAGGCTTGGTAATTCTGACATCCCTTCCAAGGGTGTTTCCTGTAACTTGGGGCTTTCCTGAGAGGTGCTGAGTGCAATCAGTTTTGATTTGTTAATACGTTGGGACCTGATGTTGTTCTGGATAAAAACTAAAGAGAAAAAGACATGGGGAAAGCTCCGTTTCTCAGCAAATGGCAAACCTATTTTTCACCCTACTCCAGCAGCAGCTGTTTCAGGCGTACAGCTGCATTTGCTGCTGTCAGGACAGTGACATAATCATTTTGCACAGAGAATGGCTTCCTTGGGCCATAATTAGTCCCCAGATTGGAAAGGAGGAAAGTTGATGTTTCATGACTTTGGCTGGAGATGGATACCTATGTAGCAGGTCAGACGTTTATAAGCTCTGTAATAGCAGTGGCAGGGCTTGGGGTCTCTCAGGTGACACATATGAAGTGCACAGAAGGTTGGAGCTCTCCTTCTGACCCACCTGGGTGGATGAAGGATTCCCCTCTTGTATGTTTTGTAGGAAAAAAAAAATGCAGCCTGACATTGATTCCAATTCATTAATAAAGAAGGTTGAGGCCAGGAACATTGTTAGATTTTCTCAGACCACACTGTGGGAAAGACAAAGTTAATTTTTGCTCTGGCTTTAACAGATTTTTCCAATGGCCTGAGAAGCTTTTATTTTATTTTGATGCTGTACCTCACAATAGCCATGCAGATTAGTTTTCCTGCTCAAAACCCCAATAAAAAAAAAAAAAAAAAAAAAAAAAAAGGCATTGGTGGGTACAATTCCCATGGGAATATTGCGTAGTTAGGATAATACACAGTCAACCAGGGCTATTTTGCATCTAAGGAGATAGAACAATATAGAGCTATTCTCACTTTTTCTGGAACTTTTCTCACTGAGAGAACTTTAGAAAAATCCATCTAATTTATAGGACTCCTTGGGCTTGGGGACCACACATCAAGCTGCAATATTTAACATATCATAGCAGCAGCACAATGCCATATAAAAATAACACAATAAATGATTAATAGACTAACTCTCTCAAACTCGTTCCCTCTGATTATTTCTCCACAATTAAAACAAGTTGGTAGGGTACTTTCAAAAGAATAAGTGATTGCTCTCTGAAGCCATCCACTGCTGGTATGTGTTTAAGTTTACATGCGTAGGACCTCGCTGGGCTGCCTGCACAGCGCTGCGCCATGCCATGTAGGCACCCCTCCTGCTTTCCAGACGTACGTTCCTCAGCACTGGCTCCCACTGTCCGAGATGCAGGAGGCATGGCTTGTGCATGCCGTACTCTGGCAATCCATCCTGGTAGATGCCTGCTGGTTGTTCCTAGGGGTGTAACTGGGTCAGCCATGGGATGGAGCATGGGTCAAGATAGTCTGCATCTGGCTGTAGGATTGAGATAATACAGAGGAGGCTGGGAAACTCTCCCCTCTTAGCTTAAAGAAATCTGGAGAGATGCACCCAGAATCCCAAAGGCTCAAGGCAGCTTGATGTAAAAACTTTCATAATTCAAATACATTTATATTTCACAATTTCATCCAAAAATGTGTCACTGCCATTAGCACTGAGCTGTCAGCATGCATATGTGAGAACACTGTGCATCTTCATCACTGACAAACTAAATGAAGATGGACTACAATATATATCCATATTCCAGGGACTTTCATGGCAATATTAGATGCCGTACGCTCTGGTATATAGCATATTGCTTTATGGGAGGTACTGTTTGTGGGTGCCTGGGGACATCTTTGCCATTGTGCAATTCTCTCTGCCTCTCTGACTCTTTACTGTGCAGAACTGGATATGACTGAGACATCCTCAGTTAACATCACTTCTAGGCTCGTGGAAATAGCATGGGTATGTCTGACCTCCCAGATCCAGGGTACAGCTGCTCCCTCCAGCCTCACCCTGGTGGCATGCAATGGGATCTTCCAAAGCACCACCTCTCTATCAGAGGGTAACCCATCTGTCTGAGAAAGGAAAGAGAGACACATGCTGTGTCCCAGCAGGTCTGTTGGGCCGGATAACTAGGATTGCAACACCAAGTGGGAAAAACATCTGCCATGCAATGGAGACACATCTATTATGATACATGGATAAAAAACTTTGAAATGATGAAAGCAGCTTCTCTGGAAGCATACACCATTGCCACTGCCACAAGCATGGGACCAGATGTGTTTGCTGAGAAGCTGGTGCTGCTCTGCTGTGGAAATACTGACTCCATTGACTGCTGATAATTTGTGGAAACCAGCTGAGGTCAGGAAGTCCCACAGCAGTCCAGGACATCCCGTCCTGGGCAAAGCAGGGGCTCTGAAAAACATGGAGGAAATGTTGGAGAAGCTTGAGGTGACAGAGTTCCTAGAGTATGTGTATGGGCAACTGTCAGGACACATGCTCCACTACCCTCTGCCCCATAAATATTCCTGAGTACATGAAGAAGAAGGATCCTTACCTGCTGCAATGCAGATGCTAGCAGACCTTTGGCAATGGCTGACAAGCAGTAGTGTGATTCACTGAGGAAGGTACTCAGAGGCACACACTTGAGGCAGATTTTTGTGAAGGTGTTAACAGAAATCTTGTACTGTGTCTAAGAAAGGACCTACTTTCAAATCAATAGTTTATTGATACTGCTGACTGAAGGAAATCTCATGGTATGATGGAAAGCTAATATTTTTTAGTCTTCTTTTCCCCCATTGCATGCTGCGCACTGGATTTGACCACTGTCATGGCTTTGACTCTTCTGCTTGAGACCATCACAGCAAAAGGATCTTTGACATATTTTATTTATTTATTTATTTTTATTTTTTAACCCCAGAAGGGTGCTCTCTTCTCTTTAGAGCCTGGAGGCACCCTTAGGGTGGTCACAGTCAAGAGGGACTTCTTGTGGTGAGGACATATGATAACAATGGATTCACTAATTTCATTCAACTGCATCTTCCACCTGTAACTGTGTTAAAAACACTTGGTCCTGAGCTGGAACTGGTCTCAACGTGCTTCACTCCTCTGAAGCCCATGCCTCTTCCTGTTTCTCAGTGAGGATCTTTATCTCTGCAGGTTCAGGAGAGTGGGATTTACCCAACCCCTAGTCCCTCAGGATCTAAAAAGTGCTGCTTCTTTCTGACTCTGGAGAGGAGCAAGAGTTTTGTGTGTTTTCTCCTTGTTGTAAGATGAATGTACCTGCTCCCATCCAGAGCCTGTCAGGAAAATATTTTAAAAAGGTATGGGGAAGTGGGACCAGTGATCAACTAAATCTCAGTGAGCAGACTCAAAATTGTGGCTGCAGCAGGCAATGCACAGCACTGGGGGAGGTATTTGCTGAGCAACTATTGCAGCTAAAATGGGCCAGAAGCAGCTCTCAAGGCCTCAGTGCTGGTGATGCCAGATATGTACAGCCTTTGGTAGTTTGTCATCCCACAACTCATTTATGTGTGCACAGCACAAGCATATGAGGAGGCTTGCGTCAGTGGCAACAGGATTAGCCCAGTGCCTAATCCCTGATGGTGCGCAGACTGGCACTTCTGTCAGAGTACAGGCAGGAATGAGGGTTTAGCACATTTCTCTTTCTTATAAGCTAGAAGTGTGTGCTCACACAGAAGAAGAAGGAAATCTGCAGATGTGAGATTGCCCTTGCTGCTGCTCGGTGCGGAATGGGGCTTCCTGGTGCCTGCCCTTTGAGCTGAAGGAAAAACTGGTGATAGTGGTAGTAGGGTGCCAAGCCTGAAGTAACGCTCCTAGCCACTCATCGGGGCTTACCCACACTGCATGGTTCTGTACTAACATGGTCACACAGCTTTCTTGGCTCCACATACCAGCTGAGCAAGCTCTCATCTGCCCACAATACGCTCTGTCAACGAAGCTTTCTAATGCATATCAAGATTCAGATAAAATCTCAAAGACATTGGATGTCTTCGTAGGATGTCCTGAATATCCTTTGCTCCCGTTCACCTTGGTGGGAACTGAGCAGCATCTCAGCGTCACTTATGTGTTGCATCATGGAGATTCAGGATGTTGCTGTGTAATATTTCTGTATACAATGAATAACACTGTTCAGTTGCACAATGAGGTATGGATGGGTTTGATTTCCTGGGAAGAATCAGCTCCATTTCTGAGCTGGAACATGCACCCTCAATCAGGGTGGCAGATACTGTGTTGGTGTGGATGCCCATGGCATCCTGGGCTTAAGAGCTGAACTGCAGGACCACAGTCCAATTGCAGCTACAAAACATGGGGAGAAACCTAATTCCCATCTGCAGGAATAGCCCCTTTGTTTCCTTATTACAATGCTGAACACAAATAGATGCTGCTTATTTAAATACTAAGTGAGAATTAAACATTAGATAAGTCTATTATCCCATTAGATTAATACTGAGTACCAGATATTTTGCTAGCTGTTTAAGAGTAAGGTGATGTGAGGGAATCTCACTTTCCTGTCAACATTAATAAAGTGTGAGAGGTTTTGTTATTTAGCTTGTGATAAGGAAATCAGTCCTCCCTGTTAGCTATGAAGTGTGCATAGACCGACTTAACAAGTTTTCATGGTCATTTTCTACAAAGATAAGGAACTGAAAACTAACAACATATGGGCATGTACACTCAAACACACACAGACCCACACAAATGCAAATATATATATGCAAACAACCCACAGCCAGTTAAAGAGACAAAAATAATTCTGTGTCTGTTATTCCATAGCTATTATATCTTGGGCTTCTTTTTCAACAGGAGAAAAATAAGTGCAGCATATTATTTTTCAGAGTTTTAAAAGTCTTAAGCAATGATGGCATTTGTTGCAATTTATGCCAAAGTCAGTATCTCCTGGCAAAGAACTTTAGCTATTTTTGGATAAATACACAGAAAAAGGCTCTGCTATCAGTATGAGTCCTACAGACTACAATAGGCACTGACACATGGCAGGGAAACTGGTACAGCCTAGGAAACCAAGGCTCAGGTACCAGCTTCTACTCCTGGTGACAGCTGATGGTGTCCATGTTCTTGGGTGTCACTCCTTTTCCCCTTCCAGCATCTCCTTTATTTGTGTTCAGCAGTGCAAGAGTGAAGCCAGTGGAGCTTTGCTGTTGACTCTTGCAGCCATCCTAGTTAGGACGTGGATCCCAGTTCTCAAGAGAGGTCTTTATCCATTCACCACCAGTTTCTCCAGGCCTGAACATCAGGAAATAGGATCGATTTTCACAGAACAGCACAGATCCAACACTGGCCTCCAGGAAGGGCCTGTTTAAGACCCTTGATAGAGATGCCTTAGGCAGGTAAGAACCTTAAACTCCCTCTTTACTTTCAGAAAAGATTCAACCTACCCAAGACTTGACTTGACCACTGGAAGTGCATGTTTAAGGTACAAAGATGACTCTACAGCTGTCCAAAGGAACCTGCAACCATTTAATGTAATTGGCCTGCTCCAAACAGCTGCAATCAACCTAAATTTCCTCAACAGATTAGGACTTCCCTCTGTGTTCTTACTGTAAGTGGAATGTCAGAATGCTTTAAAGTCTTCATTCTGCTAACTCAAAACTCTTTTGGTAAAGAGTAAACTGGGGGCTGCCTCAAGATCTTTGACAGCTGAGGAACAGAGCACATTTGCTTTTATGCCACCTCTCCAGAAATTGACACGGTTTATGGTGACACTACAATATTTTGCAATGAAGAAAGACAAGTGATATAAATCAACTACTAATTTTACTGTGGATGAAGTAATTATTTTAAATAATTTGTGGTCAAGGTTGCTTGCCACTGCACTTTTACTCAAACCCATTTGAAGTAATGCTTTCTTAACCTCTCTAAATAAAAAAGGGAAAACCAGAAAGCAATAGATCTTCATTAGGGTCCCATGTATAAGCATCAGCCAAATCATTATCATTAACAAATCCATCAGGCATATCTAACCTTGCTCCAGCATTTAGATCTAATAAGATCATTAACTGTTTCATTTACATCATTACTGAAATTCTCTGAATCACCTTTCTTGGGCTGTCTTTTTTTTTGGATGAATCATATATATTATCAATTCAAGACTGAAGGCAGGACTGTGCTCATTTGACTTGGATTCCTGCAAAGTCATATGCCAATGCATATTCAAAGATGACCCAAATTTCTACTTTTTTTTTTTTTTTTTTTTTTTAACAGTAGTGTCTTTCAGGGGAGAATTCATAATCTTTGTGAACTAATAAGAGAAAAAGTGTTAAGTCTGAACACACTCATAAAATTGATATATATGAGCAAAGACAACCAAGAGAAAAATGTCTATAGTTCTTGAATTGAACAGAAGAATTGGTATTTGTTAAAGAAATTAAGCCTATACTTCAAATTCACTCAGTGGAAGGAAAAGGTACAATGTCTAGTAACACACCAGTCTGGCTAAGTCAGGAATTCTGTAGCAACTGTAAAGCTTAAAAAGAAATACACGTAAAGTGAAATCCAGGTCAAGAAACTAAGGATGAGTACAAGAGAATAGCACAAGTATGTAGGACAAAATGAGAAAGGCCAGCACACAGAATAAGATAAAGAGATATAAAGGGTAACATGAAAACACTGTATAACTTCCTTGGCAGTAAGAGGATAACCAGAAAAAGCATTGACCAGCTAATAAATGGGACAGGAAAGCTAATAACAAAACATGCCAAGAAGACCAAAGTGTTTAATGCCTTTTATTGCTTCAGTCTTCATTAAAAATCCTGACTGTAATCAGATGGTTGACACAGTTAACACCAGCCACAAAAGGGTAAGAACTCAGGCAAGAATAGGGAAATAAATGTTTAGAAACTGCTTAGATAAATTAGATTTTCTCAGATCAGTCAGGCCTGTAATTCACCCTAGGTTACTTAGGGAACTGGCTGAACAATCTTGAAGGCCATGGTAATTATCGTGGAGAATTTGGATGATGCTGAGCTAGAAAAAGGTTGACAGAGTGCCTATTTAAAAAAAAAAAAAAAAAAAAAAAAGGACACAGGCTCCCAGTTGACCTGACTTTTGTTTCCCAGAAAGATCCTTGGACAAGGGATCAAATGATGTGTAAGAGAGCAGAGTGCTCAGTAGTTATCAATATGGCCTGTCAAGACCAGGTCATATCAAGCCAGCCTGTTTGTTTGTTTGTTTTTCCTATGATGGGGTAACAAGTCATGTGGATAGGCAAGAATGCAGTAAGGTTTTTTTGACACTGCCTCAAACGGCATTTTCATAAGCATCCAGGGAATTGTGGTCTGAATCATGGGCCTCTAACTTTGCTGGGCTTGGAGAACAATACTGAAAAAAAACCTGCATTGCCTCCCTAGTCAGCTTCGGTTTGAAGGTCTCATGAGCACTCTGCTGCCCAAGAGCCTCGGCTAAGGGACCGCTGTCTCTCGATGAGGCTGCTGCAAGATGCCCTCGGTGCTGCTTGGAAAATGACAGCCAAGAATCAGATGTCAGCAGTTTGATATTGTCTGAAAGGGCTTATCAGGTAAGCCTCTAAGAGACTGTCCTGGGTACATATCCACTGTTATCTTTGAAGTGACTTAAGTGATGGACTAGAGAATCACTATGTTGAATCTGCATGTGATTCTAAGCACTGACAAAGTATCAGCATCTTGGAGGACAGGCCTGAGATATGGGAGAAATGCTCTGAAATAAATAGGATAACACTGAATACAAATTGGCATGTCGATAGGGCTAAATGCCTCCCTGAATGCTTGATGGGAAATGAGAGAGGTAGCAGAGATCTGGGAATTGTAGTGGATCATGAGCTCAGCATGAGTCAGTAATGGCATCCTGTTGTGAAAGAAGCAAATATTATTCTGGGATATATAAACAGCAGAGTTGTACAAAAGACATATGAGGTAATCCTTCCATTGGTAAAACCTCCAGTAGGAAACAGATTCCATTTTGGGGTACCACACATCAAGAATGACTGCAGAAAGTCCGAGGGAGAGAAATGAGCCTGGTCAGAGGTCTAGAAAACACCCTCTGCAAGGGCAGGTGTCAAGAGCTGTGTCTGCCTAATATATGTGGAGAAAGCTGGTGGGAATTGTTCCTGCCAGGCTTTGAATGAATAAAATTCTTCTTCAGTGAGGTGGTAATAAACCTTTCTGTCTCTCTTCATTTTGGATAATACAACAAGTTATAAGCTTAACAAAGATTTAAGTCAGCTTTTAGGAAAGCCCTTTCTCTGGATTAGATTCTTTCAGAAGGAATCACATCCTTCTGATGGGGACCTTTAAGACCAGACTGATGAAATACCTACCAAGAATGCTGGAGGTAGAGCTGATCTTGCCTTAGAAAGACTGTTGGATTAGCCGCATTTTTTCTTTGTTTCTATATTAATAGGTTGCTTTTTTTTTTTTTTTTCCAAATTCCGAGTTCATATTGTAACATATTTACCATAAACAATCTCTGTACTTGTCATGAATATGAACTGTGAAGATGCAGTGAGTGATATTAAACTTGTTGATGTGTAAATCAGTGAGCAAGTCAAGCATATGGTTAGTCAAAATGCATTCACTTGTTTTGGAAAACTCCCACTTTCTTGCATGCAAAAAGCCATTGCTGGCTAAGGATGGCCATGGGCACAGAGTGCCCTGTGCTTCTCTGTCCCGGGCCTCAGAGCCCTGGGTCATGCTCATCCAGAGGAAGGGGAAATGAAACTGGTGTCAGCATTGGCAGGGGGGATCCTACTCATCTCCATGGCCCTGGCCTCAGAGGCTGGTACTGTGGTGGGGTTGGAGAGGTAGAGGAGATGGGCTAGGTCCATGTCTTATTTCTTTTTCCACTGTAGAAATAGCGGGCAACTTTGCAGAGCCTGCATGGTCACAAGTGGGTTGGTAACAAATGTTGGCCTCCTAACTATGGATGCCCTGTGCCCCACAGTGAGTCAGTCCTGCTCTGCCCCTCCTCAGTCCCACTCCATGGCCCAGGTCCTACCAAGCATGGCTAGTATTAGGTCTTGAGGTTGTGAAGTCCTGGTGCAAAGAATGGGGTAGACACCTGAAGCTAGATGGAGACAAAAGCACTGGGTTACTTCTTTCCATGGCAGCCTGCAGTTAGATAAGGCTAAGATGATGTGTAACAGCAGGTGCCCTCATTTTGGCCTGAAAAGACAGACCTTGATCTTGTGCATGGCTGTCACCCAGCTCACTAAACAGAGTTGTTTTGTTTTGCTCTTTATTCCAGTGGATGATGCCAATGCTTCATTGTTTATTTGGATTGTTTTTATCTTATCCAATGTATTTTGCTCTGGGCAAAGATACAGGCATTAAGTCAACAAAAGGACCTAGGTGTTGCAACACTGAATGTTGGAGCCCTTAACTGTTGGGCGCTTTGCCATGTAGTGGAATCCCAAGCCCCATCTGAAATACCAGGGCTCCCTAAATAAAGCATGGGGTTTAACACAATGATTTATCTCTGAGCATCACATGGGAATGTGTCTCTGCCATTTAGCCATTTATTATTTCCCAGCCAGGAAAGTTAGAGGAGGAAACCGTCTCATGTGACTTGGGAGAACCTTACACCCACTGAATAACAAGCAGTGATGGGGGAAGGGGTGGAGGGAATTGGAGCAGTTTGGAAACAGCCTGAAGGCAGAAATTTGACACAGAAACTCTGGCATATATTCTTCAAGAACAGATAGGCTGATAGAGAAGAGGGGTTCCTGAACAATTTGTAAGCAGAAGGCAGGGTACTAGGCAATTTACATAATTTATTCACAACAGTTAGTTCAGCCAGCTCTACCAAGGATATGGAAGCTGGACCCTTTAAATAGCCCTCTGGGAGAAGTGAATCTGACTGCCTGAGCTGAGCCAAGGACCACTGACATCTCCAGGAGCTTCTCCGCTTCCCTCCAGGAGTTTTGGGCCAAGCACTGGTGCTGGTGCTGCTTGGTCCCACACACCAATTTTGTACCTGTGCAGAGGGGCAGCACCCACATCCAGCCCACCATTGGACTTTTGTCACTTTCTTTTATTTTTGTGTTTATTTACCCTCCGTATTGTAGGTTAGTACCACAAACACTGAGGCGACACTCACTCTGGGAATATGCCATCAGCTACAATCAATTATGAAATATTCTGAGATGCCTTTGGCTGCCTGAGCCTATTCAGAGCAGTCTGCATGGGAAAGATGAAACTGCCCCACACAGCAAGCAAATCCCACACTGTGCTGGGAACAGGAGGGTCCCTCACTGCCCTGCTGCTCCCTCCTGCTTTCTCTTTTTTGCTATGCAAAGTTGTATTGAAATGAATTAGATGCTTGTACTGAGCATTTCAATGGGACTTCACATAATAAAACAGAAACTCAGTAATATTACCTGTCATTGAGTCTCTGGGAAGCAAAAAGGTCCCTGCCAAGTCCCGCCGAATCTTGAGCAATCTGTGCACGGCGTCGGCATGGCAACACACAGATACAAATTCCATGCATCATTTGTCTGGGGACTAGCCTCGCTCCAACCTTCAGCCCGGAGCTCGACACTGGCCAAGTGTCTAGTTAATCTGAGTCACTGAATTGCTGGAAGGGACTATAGGGTTAAACTGGGATAACCTAAATAGGCTGATAAAAGACTATTCAGTAAGAGATGCAAGTGCCCAGCATCTCCCAGGTTTTAGCCCACATGCTCTCGAGTCCTGAGTTGAACTTAATCTAAAAGAATAAAGGGTAAGCACTGGAAATTCCCCAAAAACTTGGAAAGACACCCAGTGTGATCTTAGTCTCTGCAAGAGCTGGAAAGATTTATTTTAGAAAGAGGTTCTGATGGTTAAATATTATTTGGAAGTGTGGTTTCATTTTGTATGTACCGTGGTTTTTTCTTAGTTCCTTTCCTGTTCTATAATCTCCTCTGTTTCTTCAGTGTAATTAGCCTGTTGTTTTCAAAAGGCTGCTGATTGTGTCTCTTATGTATGTGTGAATTGAACTCATTATGCACTGACTTAGCTCCCTGGGCTGTGTGTGTGTGTTATGTATGCTGCCTGTGTGGTGCGATCCCTGACCCGCACCAGAAGGAGCTTTGCAGGCGCAGAGATTTGCATGTGGGTTTAGGAAGAGGATAACTCAGCAAATGCTTGACTCAACAGCAACAAGCCCAGGAGCCCTGGCTGACAGCTCTGGAGCCAAGGCCTCCCATCTTGGACACATGAGGGTCTTCGTCCCCAGGCCAGTCCCACAACAGGAGCCAATTTAATCACAGGGGTCTGTCAGGGATGTGTTTTTTGTACTGTTTGTGCTCCAAGTGCTCAGCAGATGTACTCCAGTGTCTCTTGCAAGGTCATCTAAAAGAAGAGTTCTTGCAGAGTCCTGATGTTTGTAGGTTCTGTTCCATACCAAAGTCTTACCACAAAAGCACTGGAGAAAAAACACAACAGTGTTTCTGGCTCCAGCATAATTATCCTGAAGTAATGGTCTCTGAGAACCTGTATCAGGACCTGTAGTCTCTTAAGTCTTGCTTTTATGGATGTTCTAGGAGCAAACTAGAACTGAGCTTTCAAGAGGTTTTACAACTCCATGAGTCTTTGGAAAACCTGGCTTGGGTGGTTGCCTCAGAGCAGTAGATATTACAGTCATGGGTTCCCAGTGCTGGCACTTCTTGTCTGATAGAGCATTGCTTTTTGGACATGCTAGCTCCCAGGTGACCTTGAGTCTGCTTTTGATCTTTCAAAACTTTGAGATCATCTGGGCAAAACAATTTGGGTTCAGCAAATCACCATTTTTAGCAAAACCATTTTGTCCCCGTACTTCTGACTAGCACTACTTCTGAGCAGTACACATTTACTGGGAGAGAGTGTTCAAGAGAAATAAGAGCTTCCCATGTGGCTTCTCGGTATGCTTTGAGGTAGGTTCTGGAGGAGCTGCCTTGTCAAAGCACAACCTCCTTCTCCTTTGCTGTCCACACTGTGTGTGGCCTGCTACGTATTAAATGCAAGTGTCATCAAGTCACATATCTCCTCAACATCAAGCTTTTAATTCACAATTGTATTGAGAAGTTGCCATTCCTTCATGTTTCCTTCATACTAAGTTCTTCAAGTGTGAAAGACTAATGGGTATGGAAAGTACTCTCAAAAAGCTCCCTGAATTTTTTTTGGTGAAGTGATCACCCATAATGTACAGAAAATAAAACAGAGTAACTCCAGATTATTGAAAGGAGCAGGGAGGAAGGGGAGGAAAATTGCATTCCCTTTGTCTTCTACATATGGTCACTCATGGGAAACCTGTTTACTTGGACTCTCTAGGGTAATGTGAATTTCATCATTAAAGAATGAATATTCATTCATTTGGAGGACTCAAAGTCAAACTCAAAGTTAATGAGATACTTCTCCCCATGCAGGGAGGCACTGTAGCTGAAAGGAATTTTATCAAACATAAGTACCATCCATAGATGCCAAGATCCTATTCTGTGTTGGCATGACAACTTTCAAGCTGATACTTGTTTTAGTGGCTGAGCAATCAACCAAAAGTGACAAGTTTTTCTTGAAGACAGCTTGACAATCTAGCAACTTCTATTGCCACGTTACTACTAAAATGCACACTATGAATCAGCACAATCACTTTACATTTTCCTAACTGATAACGATAAAGCATATCACTATGTAAATACAGGATATAAATTCTTCTCAGTCTGCAGTACCAAGAGGAGAAGAGTGATGAACAGCCACAGAGGGAAAATGTTTGTATCATAACAGTGCCTGTTTTTCTTTTATGGAGCTCATTCATAATGTGTATAGAAATTAACAGCATGGCAGGGGAAAGGGGGGATGTGGACAGCAACTGTCATTCCTGGTACCACGTAGCCACATCAGCCTTCAATTCTTTAATTAAACAATCAGTTTCTATAACTCTGAGTTGAACTTTTTAGAAGGGAAGTGATCTCAGTTTCTTGCTGGAAGAAAATGTAGTTGGAGTACTGGGCTCAGAATTAAACTATACTTGACTGGCATCTAAAAGCCATTTTAGGCAGCAAGTAGTTTTTCTATGAGAAGGGGAAAAAAACGTGTTAGGCTTACAGTGACATTTCTGCTAGTAAATTGCACCTTTGACCTCAGATTCTTAAACAATGCTGTAATAAGTTATTAGCTGAACCTAGAAGAACTTGTGAGGCAGGTGAGATCTGACCTATTTATCACTCCCGAGATACCGAGACCTGCTCTGCTTGATATCTCTGATATGCTCACCAGGTATCTCTCTTGGGTTGTGACTAGTGCAGGCAGAGAAGGTTGACCTTGCCCAGGTTTTTGGGCAGGAGGTATGAGGAATAGAAGAAACATGACATTGCAGTCACAACCAGGGTAAAACTCCCAGGGTCTTTGCAGAAAGACATCATCTTCCAGCACAGCCAAAGGCATGTTTGCTCCCCGAACTCATGAGTGCACACATGTGAGGGCATGCCCATGACTGTATATACAAAAGTGTTTCCATCACATGATCTGCTGTTCATTTCCAGTTTCATGGTCCAACATGAATCATCCAGAAAGCTAAGAGGCTTGGGAGGTGGCATGCTGAAGCCTTTGGGGAGGTCTGATCCAGCCAAAAGAGCATCAGTCTGGGACTTGGAATGGCTACACACATTTTCCTTTCCTGGCCCTGGTCATCAGGAGGATGATTCAGCCATCTAAATGTAGTGCCCTTTGAAAGCCTCTAGGGTATCCAAGCTATGCATGCAAAGCTGTCATGTCCAAGTCCCACAGAAGGCCCGTAGCCTTTTTTCTGGATCAGCAACTGGAGGCCCAGTGTATACTTTAGAGTATTTTAAATGGGGTTAGTTGTATATACCTGTTAGCTGAAGTCCATCCTTAACTTAATTCCTAATTCTTTAAGGAATGTATGTTTTGCTCCCTTCAGAGACATGAAGCTGGGAAGTCTCAGTGGTTTAGGAGATGTGGAGCCCTTTGAATATCTTCATAACATTAGATATTGGTGAGTGAAGGGATGTAGGGCATACTACCACTGGTAGCAGTCCTATAAAGACAGCTTTTCCTCTTGTGACTGGAGAACTGGTTTAGCTATCTCTGCAGAGCCCTCCTTTGTCCTGCCAATGCTTGGGAAGTCTCAGCATGTGGGGACACTGTCACTGCCTGTTCTTACTGAGAGAAGCACAGAGCACAGGCCTTCAAGATGCTTCAGGCTAGCTGGTGGGAGGTCCAGGCACTGAGATTAGCTAATGAAGCCTCCAGAAGGTTGTTAGGAGGGTTTCAGCTCATATCAAGTGCCTAGGTAAAATGCTTTGACTATGCCTGGACTGACTGATTAGTTGACCTGGTGAGCTGTGCCATGTAGGCCTACCATTTGGGATGTCTGCTAGTGTCAGGGTGTCTTGTCTGGGCTTCTCAAAGTTCACACGCCTGTATGCTTTTAAGGACCAGACACCTAATTCCCACTAACTTGATAATGAGAGTCACTTAGTTCATGCAAAAAGAATATGGCAAGCAATGTTTAAAGTCTTCTGAAAGTGTTGTGGCCTATACACAAGGAAGTGTCACAGTCACAGCTGATCTTCTGCCACTGTGCTGTCTTAGTGACAGCAGTAAAAATGTTACAGCATGACCTAATGCCCAGGTAAGGTCCAATGTCTTTGGAGAGCCTGTTCTCTGGATATTCAGCCTGTACAGAAAGTGCCCTTTTACCTGTCCCAGCCAGTTTAATATTATCACAAATCACAAACACCCCATTCATTTTGCTGTGTGGAACTTCCTGGGCTGCCTGTGCTTTTGTGTGCTGGTGTAAATGAGGTATAAAAGTAGTTCTGTTCTTCAGAGGTACGAGGCAAGGATACTAAAGGCCATGAGACACTGAGAAACCAAAGCAATGAAGGCTGAAATTGAAACAGTGGCTGAATACATGCCTCGTTCAAAAGCTTGCATCAAGACGAGATCATTTTCAGAAATGATTTCACTATATTATTCTAGATTGGCGTTACATTATACAGGGTAGTGTTATTGTGCTTTTCTTTCAAGCAGGAAAGAAAAGGATATAGTTTATAAGTGGGGCCTTAAGAAGCTAATGCTAAGCCCTCTAATATGAGAAAGACCATGGAAATCCAGCCTGCAGCCAAGATCTCCCAGAAGAGAGCATGTCATAGCTCCTGTCCTGACAGCGTTGACAATGTTCTGCATGAATTCAGAAACTCTTATGAGACGCACATCATCTCCCAAAGGGACTGGAGGAGTTGAAATCTGGAGCATTTCCTAAGGAAGAAAATATTTACAGTCAAATGAACATAAATCTCAGGCCTGGAATGATTCAGATTATAACCTGTGGAGGCTCGAAGGCTGGGACTATTATCAAAGGAAAAAACAAGGGATGAGAGATGGGATCTCTGTTGTGATGCAGCAAGCAAGTACTTGCTCTATCTTGTTAGCAGTGACGTTCAGAAACTTCTCTAATAATAGCCTAGCCTTGATATTGGAGAAATCAATCCCCATGGACTGAGCTATCATAAGATCTGATTTGTGTACAAGATGTTTAGAATGGCAAGCACAGATGATATGAACCAAGTAAAATGTAAAATAAATATGACAAACTGTAAGATCTTTCTTTTCCTATCATCATGCCCCTGGTAAAAACATGGTCCCAATAAGATACTATTTCAGTCACCTGAGTAATGCCTCATGTCACTTACAAGGATATTTGACCAGGGCAAAATAACTTTGTTCAGAGAACTAATGGTTATTATAATATGGCCATGTTTAACACAAATGACAGCAAACATTTTTGCTAAACTATCTGCCTTATACCTACGTGTGAGTAATCAGCTGTGGAAATGTCAGAGAGGATAGAGGAATGTGGTAAGGAAGAAAAGCTAGGTTTCAATCAAATAAAACACTCGAAAGTCTGAGCCAAAACAAGTGAACAAACAAGCTAACCAAAAACCCACAAGTGAGCTATGTTCCCTTTCAATATGTGCTGAGACAAGAACATGTCTGTACTCTGAATGGGTAATGCTATTCACGTGGTGTCTTCTGCAGAGAGAATCAAACCGCTCTTCAGAGAATGATCAGGAGAACTGAGGGAAATGTAAGTGGATGAGAACCAGCTCCCTACCAAACCCTCTACGGGACATCAGCAGAATTTTAGGCATCTAATTCCAAACTGGTGTGTCTGAAAACCCCATTGCCTGATGCTGACGCACCGAAACACCAGGATTGCCTTGATTTTGACTTCATAGCTCCCCAGACGGTTACAATAGCTCTAATCTTGACAGAGCTGAGCAGCTCAGCACTATGCTCACATTAATTGTGCTTACTGCAATAATTAAACCGTCACTGGCTAAAATAGAGACAGAGACCATGGAGTGATGCCCAGCTCTCCAGCCCCCTGCACATCACCAACACTGCACAGCACTATCCAGCTTGCTGCTTCTTCTCCTCATTCACCCTCAAACTTCTGTCTTTTTGTCCTGATCCCCAGATAGCCTCTGTGCTAGTGGGTACTGCAAGGAGATAAGGGCTGAAATCCCTCCAGCAGGCAAGAAGTAGAAGTTGTGTGTCTGAGCTCCAGAAAGCATGTCTAACTATTGCACAGAGCACTGCCTCCACTTCTTGCATGGCTCAAGGGGGCAGAATGGGCTGATTGCCAGTGTCTAGTACGATGGCCTGGGGTCTGACAACAGGGAAGCATCTGAGGCCAAGGAGTTTTCACTCCTTGTAGAGGTTTATCTTACTTGCAGATGCATACCTGAATTTGAGGAAGACGTGATATTTCAAATAGCACTTCCATAAATTCTCTTGGTCAAGTGGGCATCCAACAGGTGGATGGGATGTGAAGTGGCTGGGGCTGTCCTGGTGCACAAAGCCATGAAGTCTCTCTAGCCTGTGAGCTGGTGAGATGAGGTGTAGCTCAGAGCAATGAGCTGCTGGGTGGAAGGTGCTGGCGGAGCAGAGAGCCCTCAGAGCCACTCTGAGTGAGTGGTTGGGCTGCTGTTGATGCTGCTCATGAGTCACATCAATAAGATACCAGTGGGGCTGGAGCTGGGCTAGAGTTTTGTGGATAGTAATGGGAAAGAGGGAGTAGAGGGAGTAGCTAGGAGTAGCTACTTCCATGGGCTGTGTTTTGTTTGCAGCGCTCTGTTTTTTTTTTCCATGGAGTATCTATCTATATCTCTACTTATATGTACATCTATAGCTGGACTGTAGTTCTGCAGTAAAGTGCATGCAAAAAGATATATATTTTTTAATTTCCACCCTACTGTGCTTATCCAACTCTTCCAAAGTCAGGAAGACACCACTATGCTTAACAACACATCAACATGCACAACTTAAGAAATACTAATTAAAACATAGTAACAAAAATAAACATAATCTCCCAGACACTGGACCCCTTCAAAAGACTGCCTAGTATGTTACCTGATATGCTGTGATGTCCTTACGATGTAGAATGTCACTTTTCTTTTCTGGTTCTTTTTGGCATCATCAATAAATCCAGTCTCTCCCTCTAATAAATCTTGGAGAGTCTTTTTTTTTTTTTTTTTTTTTTTTGGTCAGGACTGCACTCATGTTTTGTCCTCTCTGCTTCCCCCAATACCTTGTTTTGCTGTACAACTGAGCCAGTTCTTCCTATAGTGCTTCCAGCTCATGTCTGTCTGCCTATTTCCAGAAACTTTGGCCCTTTTCATATTAATATAGTCCAAGCTTCAGTTACTTTCCTTTTCACACAGCCTTAGCTTGGTCTTATTATTTCTAGCCAAGCAGCTCTAGGGGTGGCTCTTCCTTTCGTCTTAAACATGCTGCATTCAAATGGATACTGAGGTTATCAAGAATGAAACTCCTGGGAGTTTCACCACATGCTGTGAACCTCCTGTTACATTTTCACAATTCGTTGTCTGTTTCTTAAATTAAAAAAAAAAAAAAAACAAACTTTTTTTTAATTATTATTATTATTTTTACTTTTGGCCAGGCAACATGGATACTGAACTTATTCAAAACTTGCAAACAATCTGACCTCAGTCTCCTACTACAGATATGTCTAGACTGGAATTTGTTCTCCTGTTGTAACTTGTATTTATTAGTTGTTTGCCAATTAGTGGAGTTGGTGAAGACATTTGCAATTGTAAAAGCTAATCTAAACATTCCAAGAAGATGTGTTGCAGCAGTCAGACATTTGTGGTTTACCTTTGGTTGTGCATTGAGGCAACTCACAAATGTTTGCCTCGTGGAAGGAGCACTTGTGGAGTGTTTAGACTTTCATTTATAAGCATGTTAACCAGCTCGAGGTAATTGGCAATCAATTAGGTTGAGCCACACATCAAACCCAGTGTAATACCTGCCCATTCTAATTTCAAATTGAATTAAAAAAGAAAAATAATGGTTAGTATAGGCTCAGCTAAGTGGTCACAGTGTTGAAGAATGGAAGATATATGGAATGCCTAGCCCAGAAAAATGTGTTTGAGGAGTCCGTGGGCAGAGGGAGAACAGCTCTCTGGATGGCCTCCCAGAGAGAAAGTGGGAAGCTGGCTGCTCACTGGAAACCTGAGATGAGGAATAGGATGCAAGCCTTCCCACTGTGCATAACAAATGTCTACTGTAACACAGTGGCTTGAAGAAGTAGATTAAAAATGGTATAATCCTTTCATAGAAAGAAATCCTTTCATAGAAAAAGGTGTAATACTTTAATAGCACCATCCTTTCTTGGTTCTAACAGTCTGTTTCATTTAATGGTCAAAACTAGAACATGATTCAATGCCTTAATGTACAGGGGGATGAAAAAAAAAAAACAGATTTTTTTTTTTTTTTTTCCTACAATGAAGGGGGTGAGCAATAGGATTGGATACGTGGTTGGTCATTGGAAATAGTTGTAACGGTAATGTATGATCAGCATGTTTTGAGATGGTATGGCTTGATTATAAGATGAGATCCACTTACCTCCTTAACATCAAGCACATATTTCAGAGTAAAACTAACAGCCAAGCATAGCTGGTACTGATAGTGTTGAAATAAAATGGATCATAATGTACAGACTGCTCAAATGTTTATATTACAACAAATTGAGCATCCTCTGCCATTTATTTTCATTCTATGGAGAACAATTAAGAGGATAAGATGTTAAGAAGGATATACGAGGCAATAAATGTTTTTCACGGGTGCTTAAACACCAAAGGGAAGTGAAAATATTTGACAACTACAGATACCATTTATGGAATCAAACAACCCTTTCTTCCATTGTATCCTGTGACATTATTATATAAGCAGTCATAGGATGACTTAGAAAATAAAAAAGTCAGGAAGAAAAGAGTTTTTCTTACCCGATAAAATTTTGAAAGTCCTTTATCAAAGTCAGCTCAAAGTCAAATCTCAATTTTGTGCCGCAGGAATACAAATTCTGGGAGAGAAAATGTGTTGTGTGGGAGTGTCCACTGGGGATCCAGAGGAGTGAGAAAGGCAAATGGGACAGGGGGCGATGGGAGAGTATGAAAGTCAGAGGGATGAAATTAGGACTCTCTCTCCCCCGACCCCCCCCCCCCCCCCCCCTAATATCCTAGAGGACACAACAATGGGTTGGTAGCTCCAACCCAATGGCAGCTTGTGGCCAAGAAGGAAATCTAGTTTGCAGGTATCTTCTCTCTCTTTTGCACCCTCAGGCCCTGGGTTGCCATTTGGCCATGACCTACACCTTATCTCCTTTCCTTTCTCTCTAATAACAATGGGAGGAATGAAAATGCGTTTTGTTGTCTTGGGATAAGTGAGGAACATCACCAGCTGGGAGAAGGGGAGGAAGAGAGAGGTGGCCAGCCTCTTTGCTCCCTCTCTGTTGGGACAGGGAGACTGTGCGGGTAGCACCCGAGGGTGGTTTGGAAGAGCACAGCCATGCACAACCTCTGCTGTGCCTACATCCTGATCCTGCTTTATATCCTTGCTTTCTCAGAAATAATTACAAGACAGAGCTAAAATCAATTAGCTGATCAAGGGAGTGACCTGTGTGGAAATTCAGTGATGTATCTGAACTTAGACTATGTCAATAAAAGCTTCAGTCATAGTACAAGTTGAGCCAAGAGTGAGGTACGTTTTCCCATAAGTTCATGCATAGCCAATTCCTTAAAGCTGAAGAGCCATGTTCAGCCCACTTCAGGGTGTAGTCTTTTCCACCCTGACTACATATTTCTATGGTAACTACTCTTACCAAATGTGTTTGTGTGTATATATATGTATGTAAATAAATAATAGATAAGGCAGTGTTAAATGGTGCTAAAAGTGCATCAGTTCCTCTGTCGTGTTGCACACATCTCCTGTTGCACGCTGCCAGTGCTCTCCTCCATGCAGTTCTGTAAACCCTGCCTTTAGCAAAGACTCAGAGCAAAGGGATTTTTTTTTTTTTTTTTTTTTTTTTTTTTTTTCTGACTTCAGAACTTTGTTGTGGTTTACCAGCAGCAGCGCGTCCCTTCCTTGGACTGGGTTGGCAGGGAAGGTTCCACCCTCCGTTGCGATGCCAACAGGGAAAACTGGAGC
Organism: Nettapus auritus; assembly: GCA_011076525.1. NCBI lineage: Eukaryota > Metazoa > Chordata > Aves > Anseriformes > Anatidae > Nettapus > Nettapus auritus. The sequence goes on from JAACYP010030717.1 coordinate 55,950, forward strand.
TTCTCTGATGCCTAACGCACAAACCAGGCAGCGGTTTCAGTTCTGGACAGAGAGAGCACGTCAGTCAAAGTGGTTGCCCTGTGTAATGCAATAAGGAAGAAACGTTTCCTAATTTGTCAGCTTTCAGTGTTAGCCTGTGAAGTAAGGCAGTTTTTCTGTCTCTAATAATAATTAAAAAATAATCAGGAGAAAAAAAAACACGTTTTCTCCTGTATTTCATTATTTCTTGGTGTCTTGAATCTCCCTTCTCACTGGATGAGGTAGGAGCTGAGTGGTGGAGCCAAGAAATGTTTGACTGTATGGAATTCTTTTTTCATTTCTTGGATATATATATATTTTTAGTTTTCTTTGCTTTTCTTGCTTCACATTTTCCAAAGCAAGCATAATGGTCTGAGAAGTAACAGGCTCTGTCATGCCTTTAAGATGCTAGAAAATTTCCACTTGCCTCTGAGCTCTGTTTCTTAAGGAATGGGCTTTAGAGAAGAAGATTCAAAAAGTGCTGGCTTATATAATGCCTAGGTTAGGCAAAATTTAGCACTGATGTAGGTACTTACACCCCATTGTGAGTGCAATCCCACCAACAGAAGCCCACCTAATCTCTTCACCTTTCTGAGAAACTGGAGACAGTTCCAGCTGCAGTAGAAAACTTATTCAGTTTCCTTAATTTCTCTTACAGTTTTGCCCCGAGGTCCCTTCCTCTTGGCTGGGTTAAATGCACAGGTATCTGCTTTCTGCCTGGTGCCATTTATAATTCACAAAGAAGGTGCTCCTCTGCCTCACTACCCTGAGGGGCATCCTATGAGATGTGCTTCTAGACTCTGTTGCTGTGATGATTCCAGAAAAAGGCACTGCAGTTTTGGCCACTTTAATGAAAACACCCCAACCACACAGATAAAGAGATCTCTGCTGTGTATACAGTAATGTACACAGAGGGGAAGACCTAGGTTTCATGTTTTTCTCCTTTTTCATACAGTATTTCTCAAAAACTAATAGCACAAACACTGTTAGAGAGGGAGAAAGTTTATCTGAATAACCTTGCAATTACACAGCAGAACTAGGCTCCCTCCTGCTTGCCTTCTCCTAGCCACTTGTACTCCAGATGGCCACCAGCTGCAGCAGGATCCCCCTCTCCAGGGGGCTGCTCCTGGGGCTAGGACATGGGTGGTGTGAGTCAGGATCCCCACCAGGTGGGCACCAAAACCTACCCCACACTCCCACTTTCACAGGACCGCCATGCAGCAGGTGGATCCCTGCCTCTCGGGAGGCAGGAGGCTACAGTAGCAGAGGTTGAGCTTTTGGTGGAGGCAGCCATAGGATGGCACCCACAGCCAAGGGACACCCAGGTTGTGGTTCCCTGTTGCTTTCAGCCAGCTTCATTTAGCCAAGGCGACGCTGCCTCTGGGTGTACGTGGTAGCAAAGCTTCCAGATTTAAAGAAAATCTTCAGTGCCTACAGCCTCTCAGGTGCCTAAACAAGTTAGGTGAAATTTATTTTGGCTCCCTGTTCTCTATGTAGGCATCTAAATTCTGCATAAGTTGCACTTTAGGTGTCTTGCTGTTTTCTTTGGATTTTGCCCTCAGCTGTGAGCAGGAGTACAGGTTTGCTCTGGCACGTGTTGTAGTAGGACAATGTCACCCATTGACTAAATCCCAGAAATCCACTCCCCATTGCCTCCTCTTCCCTCCCAGCTCTTAAACCTCATGACAGCGATAACAAAGCTCTACCTACCATTCTGTTACTGCTCCCTTGCAACCAAGCCTGTGAACTCAACTTCCCAGTTGTTTGGTCCTGTTTAAATCCACATCTGCCAAAATAATTCTCTCACTGGTAAAAAACTCTGCTTTCTGCTCAGATTTTCCACCTTTCTAGTTTATATACCTATGATGTTCATTATTCAGTCTGGATTATTTATTTGATTTAATAATAAACCCAATAAAAGTGTTGCTCTTCTCTTTGAGTTGCCACTGTCCACTGCAGACATCTGCAGAACCTGGGAGCAGCCATGTTTGAGAACTGAAGACATCTCCTTGCTTCAGGATTTAGGTCTGGCATGGCACAGGCTACAAAAATGGGTTTGTTTGTATGATAGCAGTCTGCCCTTGTTTAACAATGCCTTCTTCCCCACAGTGATGAGTATCTCTACAAGCTTTATTTTGCCCTTATTAATTTTCACTCCTCTTTGCTTTCATGGTTGACCTTTTCCATCAAGTCTTAAAGAACAGATGAATTGTCTGTGAAAGTGAGGTTGTTCAGCCATTATCCCCTATAGCTGTGCTCCTCTCTTCCCCAGGGAAACAAACCCATTGAAGCAAGTTGTTTAAGATATTTGCAAGTGAAACTGTGAAGTATTTGGCCTTGTTTTTAAATTTAAATATTCTGGCACACAGCACAGGCCAATTAAAGCCCTGTTTTCATGGAAATTTTACATGCAGTCCTTCTATAGATTCACATACAATGTAAACCCCCGCTTGTTTTAGATATAAGTACTACACCGTAATAATCACTTATCATCGCTAGTCAAAAATAATTCTAAACAGACTCAGATTATGTTTGCTGGGAGAAACATTACTTAGTACGGGAAGAGTGCATGGAGGGCTCTGCCACTTGGGAAATGGAAAAATGAGGCATTTAATTCAAGCACAAGTTATTTTTATTGTTGTTGCTGCTTGTGTACAAGTCCTACAATTTCTGAAATAAATTGAAATAAAATACAAGATCAAGAAGATTTTAATGGATTTAAAATGAAGACAATTATTATGGTATCAGTTGCCATTGACACATAACTGTGGTAAAGTGATACAGCAGTGGCTTACTCCTGTAAACTATATTTGGCGTGGGAACCTTCAGCAGGGTTGCTAAAGAGTTGGAGGAATTGTGAAAGAAATGCCTACAGAAAATGGCAGAACAGTTACAGGATAGAGAAAGCACCGGCAGCCTCTGCTTTCAACCTTCCCAACAACTAAGTGCACTGTTTTCTTACTAAATTTTTTCATCCCTCGCTGTAGTTCTCTGGGGACCAGCTTTTAAAATTTGGTAGAGCCAAACTATAGTGGTCTTTGAGTGGCTGTTTTGCAGTTTATATTGCCCTTGTGCCTTGCTGGTAAATACAGTAATTGCTTGTTATTATTTCTGTTTGTTCTTTGTGAAGGTAATGACATGTTTTTACAGATAGCTACAGATTTATATTTAGTCTAGATGACTTAGTTAAGAAAAGTAACTTCCCCTGCCCCAAATATCTCAGTACTGAAAGATTTATTCATGGAAGTAGGCAAAATAAAATCACATTAGCAGGCAGTTTGCAGCACCTGAGAGATTCAAAGTCAGGTATACATTTTTTTTTTTTTTTTTTTTTATCTTGAAAAATGACTGGAAATTTGATATTATGTATAGGGATGATTTCATTATCATTAGGAAGAAACCAGCCTAATTCAGCAGTGTTCAGGAGGGTACGGACATTTTATCCAGCCAAAAGAAGATTGTAGATAAATTACTTCTCCCTGAATTTGATCAGGACAAGAAGCATGTTTTGTCTTGTGAAAGGCTATGTCATATCTTTAACAACCACAGGAATTAAGGCTTTACTCGCATATTGTGTACAGAGCTTCACCTCCATCAGGGAAGCAGCACTCCAAGCCAGCCCACAGAGAAGAGGAATACCCCGATTAACGTCGTCCCAGGTGAGCAGCACCAGGACGCAAAACCAACAAAGAGCTCAGTGTGTCCCATGAAACCCTGTATCATTGTAGTAAAATTACTCCTTACGAGAGAAAGAAGGTGTTCCAACAAAAGCACAGTCTTGTCGGGGCTGCTGCTGGCAGCACCGCGCCAGGCAGGGTGCCCAGCTCCTCACACCCATAACCAACCTTGTGGCGCTGGCAGACAGGATGCAGTGTGGCTCTGGCCACGGATGCCAAGCGAGACCAAGAATAGCACTGGGTGGTTCGTTGTGTGCAGTACTGGGGGAGAAAAAAAAATGTATTTAAATTCAGTGTTTTCCAAAAGTAGCTAAAACCGGGAGGTTATAAAATATTAACCTGTGAGGCAGAAGGTTTAGGAGACTGCCACTTGTGTGTCCTGGAATAGTTTCTGCTACCTTTTTGGTACGGAGCAGAACCTTTCATTTCATTACTGCTTCTCAGCTGAATTTGCAGCAGCTGCACTTTATCTAATCCTTGCAGCACATTTTCCCACTAGGAAAAAAAAAAAAAAGAACAGAAAAAGAAAGAAGTGCAACCTATTTTTGCTTCATTATTTAATTTCTTGTTGTTGTAAATGTTACTGAGATTTTCAGTACTTTCAGGTTGAACTCATTAACTCTCTACCTGCCACATCCTAACACTTTCTATAAGATCTTTTCCATCTGAGAAGAGGAAGGGAGGAGAAAGTGGTAATCCGTGGTTAGTAACAGCCAAGACTAAGAAGCAGAGGCTACTTAATACTATTACTAACCCTTCTTTTTTCCCCTCTGAAGTCCATTATGTCCATCGTGTTCAAAAAAGAAAAACACTTTTGATGGAGAAATGTATTTGCTATAATTGCCTGCTAATGCCTAAAATAAAACTGTTTTGATTTTAAAAAGTTAGTTCAATAGTTGATTTTTGGGCTATTGGTTTTTGAAGACAAAAACCATAAGAAAAACATACACTAATGATCATACAGTAATGATAGGGAAAGACAGGATGAAATTATGAGAACCACCTAAACAAGACTCTTGTAAGCGATGTGGGCAACGTGAGAATAAGAAACTGCATTGTACGGTTGTTACAGCTCCATACCTGTCAGGCTGTCCCTCAAAATGTCTGCATATGTGTGTACATATATTTATGAATGGAAGGAAAACGTGTTCAAGCTTCCTGGAAAATGGCATACGATTTATTTTTATAGGTATATTATGTATTAAAACAGATTAGAAATAATAGATGATATCAATAACTTTTTGTACCACATACTGAAATTATGACAGCTTCAGGGGTACAAAATTTAAGTATTTTATTGCATCAAATATCAAATGAAGTAATGCAATCAGTGGAATATTCTTTCTGTTCTGCATTTTAATACAACTTTCTATTTACTTTGCTTTTGCATTCAATGTTTTTAATTGTTTATCATAAAACTCAGAATAAACCAAACTGTTGATGACTCAAGCTATTTTCTAAAGTACTAGAAGAGAAATATCATTCATAAGAAATATGGGAATATAGCATATTTGAAAAAATGCAGATTGAGGTCCAATTATTGGTACACATAGGTATATCTGTCTTTATCAGCACATCCTGTTTGGGCTATCTTCCCACAAACAGCTTAGGCGTTAGTCTCACAGAAGCAGTATATCATTCCCTTCCTTTGTTTATTTTTGGCTAGTACAAATACCGTAGAGGATATTTGTTTTTGTAACACCGTAATGATGAAATAGATTTACTGGCTGCAGCCACAAGAATTCTAAGCAGGTTTTCATTTGTTTAATCTCTGCAGCTTTGTTGTAAAAATTCGTAACTGTCTTGGACAAGATGTTAGGAAAAATCTGGACATTTTTGTTTATGATTAGGGGATTTTTTGTAGCACCTGAAAAGGTGTGAGTGCTTGCAGCTACAGAATGACCAGAAGAGAAAAAGTTACTGGTGCCATAGGTTTTGTGGCATGAAGCCATTTCTCCATCAAGCCCACAGCAGTGTGTCCTAAGGCTGGTAGGACAGTCTGGCTTCACTCTCTGGGAGAGATTTCCCATGTGGGTCATATTCAATGGAAAATGCATATATTAGCTAAGGTAGCTAAATGTCAGGGGAAACAAATCATCCGACACTTTTTGCTTTTCAGCACTGAAGACAGAACCATAACAACCAACCTGAGGTTCACCTAGAATGCCTTTTTTTCTGTTAGGATATAATGCCAAGATTTTTTATTTTTATTTTTGGCATTACCTTTCTTAATGGAAAGATAAACCTTTGATGTGGCAACAACAGAGAAAAGCCATAGTCCCACATCACCACTGATAACTATTATTTCTTCCACTGTGAGCCCAGACTCACCTATCTAACTTAAGGCACTTAACGAAAATGCTTACATCAGCACAGTCTGTATAGAAAGTGAATACCCTTCCCCAATACCGGGGCTCCTCCAGAAGCTCTTGAAGTGTAGGGGGTTGGAAGCAGGTTGGTGTCAAAACACAGCAGGTGGGACCTGCAGCACCTCTGGGAGATCTGCTTTATTCCTGCCCTGAGCTGAGCAGTCTTATCCCATGAGCAGCCTGCAAATCAACCCAAGGCTGAAGACATGAAGTACAAGAAAAGAACAGCATGCTGCTCCATCTGCTTTGCTTGCAGTGCTACCACAATTTTTTTTTTTTTTCATTTTTTTTTTCTTTCACTGCTTGGAGTCTAACAAGCCCAAGAGCTACTAGATACTGCTCAGACTCAGACGAGCTGTTTTGATCTGTCACCTTCTGCTTGAATGCAGCTGAAATGCTGAGCTTTCCCTCCTGATTAGCCTGTAGTAATTAGGTCAACCAGTTCCTGCTTGTACAAAATATTTGCCAGCATTGACCACCTAGTTTTCCTCTAAAGACACAAAAACAAGGTGATAAAGGCAAATCTGGAAGCAAAGGATGACAAAAGAAAAAGACTTATCTGCTTTTTTTTTTTTTTTTTTTTTTTTTTTTTTTTTTTTTTTTTTTTTT